>JAVTVY010034815.1:0-143792 GCA_036873755.1 Hanleya hanleyi | reverse complement strand
AAATGGAGTGAACACAGCATGCATCCATTACCATTTTCCTTGTAATTCAGTAAGATCATTTTGTAATATGAATAACTCAAATTACTTGTGTCAAGAAAAGTACTTTTTCCCCACATGTCCAAGGGATTTGACCGACATGTAATTCTCATCACCACTTGAAGTCAAGTAGCAACAATTTGAGTTGATTTTAGGTCTATAACATCGTCCCATCGCACGTTTCCTTCACTTAGCTACGCAGATCGAACTGCAGTAGCTATGTGTATTTATAGCCAAAAAGAGTACAATGGATCTAGTGTGAATGAGGTACTGCTGTTCAAGCTAACTCTTTGCCTCATGGTACTAACTGTGGTAGCTTTGTGTAGTAGCCGTATATAGTAAGATGCTCATTGTGTGATAGCCAAAGCCTTAAATATGGCTACCACACAGTTCTAAACATTATGTACATATCTTTATTTGTCATCTATTTGTGTGCAGAGCAAGATCAAGAGCTAAGTTATATTAATACATAAACGTTGCATACTCCACTCATGGAAAATTACTTTGGATCACCAAAATTTGCAATGCTTCTTTCCATGTCAACAGGAAACCTTTATCCCAATTTGATTTGATCTTCAAAAACATTTGCAGGTCATGAAAGAAGGGTCAAAGAAAAAGAGGGTGTCTCTTGTAAAGCAATAATGAATGCAACAATTCTGACCAAAGATTGGACTGTAGTGTAGGCTACCTGTTGACAAATACGGTAACAGCATTGTAAGGCCACTGTTAATTAATTGTTTGTTTCTCGTAACCTTGATTGTAAAAATACATATGCTGAGTGCGATAATTATTAATTATTAACTTGCAATCCAATTGTATACAAATATGAAGAAAATGAGCAAATTTTACTCATGAAAATGTAAATCCCTCATGGATTTTAATTATTTGCCCTCGAAATATAGATGAGGGCTGGTTACGGGAAACGAACCATTAATTATCAGTGGCCTAACTTACAATTCTGTGTTGATATGTTTAACTGCTATTTTTTGACAGGAGGTCCATTACATTTGGGGGATATTGAAATGCTACCCGACCTGTCTGTCTGTGTACGATGTCCCTGGCATAGCTGGAGGTTCGAGTTGAAAACTGGTGATGTCAAACAGCCCAAGGGGCGGAAGGTCACTGCCACAGTTTATCCGGTTAAGGTGGAAAAAGACGGCTCCCTATTTATAGGTTTTGAACAGTTAGATGAGAAATATTTCTCGGATGAAGACTTTTAATGTTAATTTGTTGTTAAATATTTATAAATTGTACTGTTTTATTTATAATGTATACATGGTATACTCTGTTATATAATTATTCATCTGGGACTACAATATTGTATTATGATTTATAATTCCAGGTTGAAATGATCAAAGTTTTTATCCTGTACTGGCTTGCATGGTTGTTTTACAAAGAATACTATTGTACGAGACCAGATCGATCTGTGACTGATAGCAGATTGATCAAACCCAATTCTCCCTCCAGCTCTATCGCAACAAAATGCTATAATATTCAACTTGGTTAAATGTGGCTGTTTTACATGAAAATATATTTACATTATTTTTAAGTTTTCAGCACCGATGTATCACATCGGTGTGCTTTATCAAAACAGATACATTGTTCATCATAATATTTATATAATTTAGTCAGAAATTGAAGTATGGTCATCAGAATATGATCCTTATTTTGGGCATGATATAGGGTAAAAATGATCGATGATCAGGGATTCATAGACAAAATAATATTTAGGACCATTTTTCATGGAAAAGAGTTTGAAAAACAATTTTGAGTTTTTGTTATGGTGCTTGGAGACATTCTTTCAACCCAAAATTAGGCAAAATTGTGTTTTCTGAATATTTTTTGGTATAAATGGGTCCTTTTCAACTTTCAGAGAAAGTATTGGGCTTTCTGCAAACTCAGTGGTAGAAAACAGTTAGGGTCGCTTATCAGCCCTAAAACACTGTTTCTGTGAATCTCTGCATTATGTACATAATATTTCTGTGAAGTTTTATATGTAACACTATATACCTATCCTTAAACAGCATATTATTTAGTTAGTGTAAAACATACACATAGGAAGGAAGTGAAGTTTGTTTTGTGTAACGGCAAACATATGTATGCAAATAGGGTGTTACAGTATACACATAGGGTATGCAGGACATTTATCCAACAATACAGTGGTTGTAAAGTTTAACGTTATCCACACAGTAGACAGGACATTTATCTGTAACCATACAGGGGTTGTAAATTTTAATGCAACACACATAGGGTAAGCAGGAAATTTATGTGTAGCAGACATATAGAGGGCGTAAAGTTTAACAGTATACACATAGGGTATGCAGGAAATTTATCTGTAACAATACAGACAGAGGTTGTAAAGCTTAACATTATACACATAGGGTTGGTAGGACAATTATATGTAACTACATACAGCGGGTGGAAAATTTAACAGTATACACATTGGGTATACAGGACATTTATATGTATAAACATACATGGGCTGTAAAGTTTTACAGAATACACAGGATATGAAGGACATTTATGTGTAACAGTACATACAGAGGATGTAAAGTTCAACAGAATACACATAGGGTATGCAGGGCGTTTATGTTTAAAGAGGTAGTAGCGTGATTTTAATTGTTCGGGAAAACTGAACAGCATGATCACTTGCAACATTTGCCAAAAGGTTTTCAAGTTGTGAAGTCTTGTATTTCTTATAGGGACCAATACTGTCAGATTTTTCAGTTCGGTCTAGTGAACAACATGAAAATGGGAAATGACTGAGATGACGTCGGATAACGTGACCAGGTGTCCATGACGTCACGTTAGAAGCCATCACAGTGCAATAAAAGTTCTAAGATCGAGTATGACGTTGCGAAGCATCACTCCCGGAATGCCAATGCGCGTTTTTGACGTCATCTCAGGCACTGCAGCCAAGTGTGATTTCAATGCCCGTGATGTTAAAAAATGAGGTCACAGAAAAACGTTCACCATAGTTGATCTCAACTACTAAAAAACTTTTATCGAAATATGTTATTTGCTGAATATTTTTTAATTGATGCTACTACCTCTAACAATAGTACATACAGAGGGTGGAAAGTTTAAAAGTTTAACAGTATACACACAGGGTATGCAGGACATTTATCTGTAATGGAAATTGGAGGATGTAAAGTTTAACAGTATACACATAGGGTATGCAGGACATTTATCTGTAACAAAACAGAGGTTGTAAAGCTTAACGTTATACACATAGGGTTGGCAGGACATTTATGTTTAACTACAGACACCGGGTGGAAAATTTAACAGTATACACATTGGATATACAGGACATTTATATGTATAAACATACATAGGCTGTAAAGTTTTACAGAATACACAGGATATGCAGGACATTTATGTGTAACAGTACATACAGAGGATGTAAAGTTCAACAGAATACACATAGGGTATGCAGGGCGTTTATGTTCAACAGTAGTACATACAGAGGGTGGAAAGTTTATGGTGTACACATAGGACATGTGTAACAGTACACACAGAGGATGTCAAGTTTTACAGTATACACATGGAGTATGTAGGACATGTGTAACAGTACACACGAAGGATGTATAGTTGTGCAATGGCCTTCATCTGTTAATGGCAGAAAATAGATTCAAGGGAGAACTCGTAAACTTTGATCCTCCTTCACAACATCAGTGTACTCGATCAAAGGGATCGACTACCTAATGTGACAGATGGCATAATCGATATTACAAGTAGGAAATGGTGAGGAATGTCCTTAACACTTTAACAGTATACACCTACATTGACATGATCTATTTTTACCCCTCAGCCCATAGGGCTGTGGGGTCTTGTCGTTGCCATGTACGTACGTCCGTCCGTCAACATGTTCTTGTCCGCTGAATATCTGCAGATCTATGAAGTCAGGCCTGACCAAACTTTGGTGAGAGCTTCCTGAATGTTGACTGATGAAATGATTAGATTTTCAAATGGCTATGATGATTTCATGATTTTTAATTTTTTTTTTAATTATTTATTGATGGCTCAGCTTTTGCACTGTTATCTACAGTACAAGGCAGAAATATCTTGATGCTAAACGCGAGTAGAACGCGAAGTAATCGAGACTGACTCGCGCTAGTTTATTGAAGGAGTCGCGACTGTAAATTTCGTTAGACGCGCTTTCGACCCGACTGTTTTCTGTAAACGCGTCCGCGTGTAAAAGCGGCCGTTGGTAGCCGTCGACGCGATCGTCTTGGGTTTTAGTGCGATCCTCAGGCATATTTCAAAAGGGATTACTTTATTGATCGCGTCAGACCGAGTCTTGCTGGCCGAACACGCCGAGATTGACCACCACGTAAAATATTCCCCTCACAGTAAAATGTTCGTCGAGTGAAAGCTCGTTGATAGTCCACATCGTCCAATAATGAAATAATCGGCAATATACGTTTAAATTCTATTAAGAATAATACCATAAACGTGTAAGAGTTTTATTTTATTGAAGACGTACCTTCATTCTGATGGAAATTGAGAAAATCAGCAAAGAATTTGTCAGGTTTTTTTGGACCATTTTCAACGCATCGAAATCTCATTTCTCGAGGTAGAATGTGGGAGACGTTGGCCTCATTTCCAAGATCATTTCCCCTACTTTCGACCTATGATGAGTGATTTAACAAATAACCAAGCAATTAACGAAGGATTTGATTAGATAGACATGTCGTCATCAGGAATATTCCTCCGATAAAACAAGGCCGACTGAGCTGGTTAATACCGCGAAGCTGACTAGTTGAGAATGAGGTCACCGAAGAAAAAGCTGTGCGACAATCGCAGCGATTGGCCGGCTGTCTGTCTGTATGTCGGTCTTCTGTGCCGAGTGAATTTAAATGACTCCATAGGAAAGTTTTAGCGAGCCGACTGTTGGATTTACAATGGAAATAAAGGGATACTCGGATTTATATGTCGGATTAAAACTCACAGGGACGATGCACTGGTATTTTAGCACGATCGTCTGGTTGAATTGGGCAAATTGTGATGAGATGTCTGGGACATAGACGTATGGTAAATGTTGCCGAAAAAAGTTTATTTTGTTTATTATATTTTCTCGCCTGGTCTGATTTTATTTCAGGCACAAACGAGCAGATATTTTGAAGGACAGATTAATTACAGTATGGGCGTTCTGAAAATAAATATATTTAGCGGGGTTTCAATCAAGCTACATGCAAATATACCGCTTCAAAAAAAGACGGTCTACAACAAAATCCTCCAGCATGCATTTATCCGAGCATACAAGGCTGAGAAATGAGACTACCGGCAAATAGCAAAGGGACCCATTTATTTACAACACGCGACTTGTTCTGATCGCGTCATGCAGTATCATTACAGTGACGGCGAGCGGTCAACGCGTCTCAGTCGCGATTATGCTTTTGTTTTTGCGCGATTGAGGCGCGTTTTCCGATTGAGATTAATAAATTATAGTTGCGAAAATGATTTTTTTAACTCGCGTTTAGCATCAAGATATTTCTGCCTTGTACTGTATGCCCATCAACATGCTCTTGTCCGCTGAATATCTGCAGATCTATCAAGTCGGGCCTGACAAAACTTTGGTGAGAGCTTCCTGAATGTTGACTGATGAAATGATTAGATTTTCAGATGGCTGTGATGATTTCATAATTTTTAATTTTTTTTTTGTATTATTGTTTATTGATGGCTTAGCTTTTGCACTGTTATCTATGCCCATCAGGAACCCTTGGTTGCATGTTTCAGTGTGAATTTTAAAGGTTCCCTGATACAAGAAAGCCTGGTCCATTCAAAATTCTGATTCGATGAAGGACAACATTTTTCTTTAAATTTGCTATTAAATCATTCTATTCTACATCATATGATTTATCCTAAAACTTTTGCATGAACCATATTTGTGAACACGAACACACATTTAACTGGTACAACATAATGCTTCAATTTTTGTCACCAAACATGTTACTGTACCTTGGAAATTATTTTAAACGAGTGATTAGGAGAGCCCATTTTTAGCCGGACTCTGGGCAATTTTGAACCAGTTTGCATACCTGGAGCTTATGCCCCCCCCCTCCCAAATAATGATAAGGGTGGACCTGTGTCAATAAGTGTGTTTACTTGTTATCACACTTGTGCAATGCATAAATTGCCACTGATAGAGCTACACTTTCTTGCATGCTGTAATCCCAGCACACCACTCGCGTGAAACCGAAGTCTGTTATATACGGTATCCAAGGATTTTTTGCAGGTTCCGATCCCAAACTCCAAGTTCCTTTTCATAATTCATTATTGAGGGTCCAGTTTTTTTAAGTGAATTTCGGCGCAAAGAGCCTGTGATCAATCACAAGACAGAGGTTTATTAACATGAAATTCAATACCCAGCTATGCAATCAGATCGATATTGAGGCTCCCAGAAGCTTTTTCCAGGAGTATTTCCTTCAGAAATCCTTACAAATTGAACAACAACAACACTTTCGTTTTTTGTTTCATTTGAGTTTTGGGCGCCCATATGTTTTCCGAAACTAAATTGGCTCTAGATGCAGCCCGGATCCTACTTGACTGAAAAAAAACAGGCTGAGGGGTCCACGCACCTTTTAGGTGCTTACCTGCAATTCATGTTTATTTATGACAACTCATAGTTCACTTATGTTTTATCTTGGACCACGTATAACTGCAGTTTATGCATGTTGGTACTTTCATTGTGAAAACAGCTGGTCTGTTTCAGATTAAATGCTCCAGGAGAGATTACTTACACTTCCTTGATTGTGCACTGCCATTAAAAACAATACAGTATTACAACAGAAAGTGGGATAGATAGAGAATATTTTTGCTTTCATTCTATACCCAGTTGCATTTTGCCTTGGCGTGTTGTCAACCTTTTGTACGTCATTGTTCATTGCCATTTTCTTCTCAAGTTAAACTATGGCTAAAATTACTTGACATTTATTTGGTCACTAAGTAGGTTCAGAAATTGTTCACGATGTATAGTTACCACTATACTTCAGGTCATACATTGCGCAGGGTCACCAACTTGACACTATGGTATTATGCATCTGGTCATTGATTTCAATATCTTGTTAGCTGCATTTACATTTGGTGGGAGTACTTATAAGCACGTCTCCCACATACAGTAATAAGATACAAAATTTATTTCACAATATAACATAAGTCAGCTCAGAGAGATAAAGCAAGCATCTGGTCATTAACAATCATTTGTATCAAATTCAGATTACAAAATGGGGTTTTTCTTTAAAACGAAAGCCAGATTCACTGAAGCATATGGGCTTTAGTTGTATAGCACATAGACTATTCTATTTTTGTTGTTTGAGCAGCACTTCTGTACTTGGCAGCTTGGAGTTACATAATATAGCTGTACAGATAACCAATACCGGTACTCGGGTCAGTTTTATCCATGACAGACATACATGTATAAAGGTTTACAATCTAACATATTTCAGTTTGGTTTCCTTGCTATCTGACTGTGAACTTTTGTTTGCGACCAAACCCAAATGTTAGATCTTATCGCCATCCGTATATTAACATGATGAAGGTTATAAATGCTGAATCTCATTTTTTGATATGTTGCTTTATCTTTCAAGTCAGTTCCTAACTTTTGTTTGGACCCAGATTGCTTATCGAGTTGGCATTTTCATAAAAATGAATAATAAATATGGACTTGCAGTAAATTGTTCATATCCCATCAAACAATTGATTCTTTATTATTGAATCTTTAGGTATGGTGAACATATACCCTTCATTCACACAATTCAGCATTTCATTGATTCATTACCATTTGACATGTATACAGTATATCATTGCTGATAAAATATTTAAAATAAAGAAAAACGGTTGTTACTTTCAAAGAAACATTAAATACTGGTTTCAAGATAGGGCCATGGCAAATCTCCCACTGGTGACCTAACCAGTGTCCATTTATTCCATTAATCTTCGCTCAAGTTCATTTTATGGGTATTATTACTTATATGTTGTTTGTTATGTGTTTGCAAATAAAGATATACAAAAGAATTGAACTATTTTTGTAGTTATGTATGGGTAAACGGATCGATCATTGGAGATTAAACAGTGACCAGAAATAGATATGGAATGAAATGAACGTCATTACTTGTGAAGGGAACAGTCAGATTGTAGATTTAACAGGAAATAGTCGGGGATTAGTGGTGGATGAGGGGGGAAAGAATAGTCATAGATTAGGAATTGAACACTCATTGATTGCTGGCGGAGGAACAGTCTAGATTGGGGATTCATCTGGGAACAGTCCTAGATTGGGGATGAAAATGGGAACAGTCATGAATTGGGGATTGAACAGTCCTGGACTGGGGATTGACAGTGAGGAACAAAAGAAACGAGAGATCCTGAAGGATCTTGGCGCCCACCATTGTCCGATAATTGTAAGCTAATGACAAGAGGATCTTTTTGTCCATTGTTACTAGAACAAACGATTGATTTGTAACTTTGTTTACAGAATTTCGAATCTGCCCAAAAAAGATCGAAAAAGGGACACTGGAAAACACCAATATATAATATTTCTAAGTTTCCAGATTTCTAGAAACTGTACTTATGTCGGTTGTTATAGTACAAGAGAAATGAGCAAAGTTAGTCTGAAAGTCAATGTACATGTACGGAGGATCCTTCGTCTTCGTTTTGTAGTATTTTTATTTATTTATATATTTTTTTTTGCACGTGTCATCATTGGGTACTGGAAGCGAACACAAATCTCTTCGACACTTTGGCATACTTAAGATTTTATAATTAAGAACGAATGCTAATTCTGTTCTGTTTACTGGGCTAGTTTGAGATATCTCTTTTAAGATACCATGCTTGAAAATAGTAAGATGGTACAATAATACTGAAGGGATCCGGTCCGCGCAGTAATGTTGAAACATCGAAAGTGTCTGAATCCTGATTATCTCCCTTGGATCGTAACATGCAGTAGTCTACAGTTGTCGAGTTGTGACATTGTGCCACAAGAGTGACGTCCCTTCATGTAGCTGACCCGCCGGTAGACGAAAGGGTGGGGCAGTTCACTTGCAACTGCATGGACTAAAGAAAACTGATTTACGATTTGAAGAAATACATTTTAATTCCAAATTATTTGAACTCCTTGATATGGAAGGTGAAGGTATGGATATTCTCTATAGTCAATATATAGAATATGCCCCACCGTTTGATCCGCCGACTCTTGTGATGCAACGTCACAACTCGGGAATACCGTATTAACTTGAACGTAACTTGGATTTTTCGAATCGGACTAAAAAAGTTATCTTGCACAACTAGCCCCGAAGGGGAACCTGTGTACCAAATTTGAGAAAGATCCATGCAGTACTTCATGAGAAATGACGATAACAATGTTTCATTGGGAAATCCAAGATGGCTGCCTGGTGGCCATATTGGTTTTTCGAATCGGACCAGAGAAGGTATCTTGCACAACTAGACCACAAGGGGAACCTGTGTACCAAATTTGAGAAAGATCCATGCAGTAGTTCCTGAGAAATCGCAATAACAAGGGTTAAATGTAACAGTGGGGAAATCCAAGATGGCTGCCTGGTGGCCATATTGGATTTTCTAATCATACAGGAAAAGGTATCTTGCACAACTAGACCCCAAGGGGAACATGTGTACCAAATTTGAGAAAGATCCATGTAGTAGTTCCTGAGAAATCGCGATAACAAGGTTTCATGGGGAAATCTAAGATGGCTGCCTGGTGGCCATATTGGATTTTCGAATCGGATCAGAAAAGGTATCTTGCACAACTAGTCCCCAAGGGGAACCTGTGCACCAAATTTGAGAAAGATCCATGCAGTACTTCCTGAGAAATGACGATAATAATGTTTCATTGGGAAATCCAAGATGGCTGCCAGGTGGCCATAATTAGAGCATTTCCACAAAGTGGATGCTCTTATGTTTTCATGAGAAACGGCTCTGCCGGATCCGCGACTTTAAACGTGAATATCTCTGAAACCGTTAAATATTTCCGGGTCAGATTTTTGTTTGCTATCTCCCTAGGCCTGGGAAATTTGTCTGGTTGTGGTTCGATACCCGCTGCTCACCACTAGGTGGCGTTGTAGTCAGAGCATACATAAACCTTTCTGTGACGATTTCGTCTGAACGGCTTGCCTGATTTCTTTGAAAT
Source organism: Hanleya hanleyi (assembly GCA_036873755.1). Lineage (NCBI taxonomy): Eukaryota > Metazoa > Mollusca > Polyplacophora > Lepidopleurida > Hanleyidae > Hanleya > Hanleya hanleyi. The sequence continues at coordinate 133,615 of JAVTVY010034815.1, read as the reverse complement.
TTTATTACAATGGTCTTGAAGGATAGTCAATGTGCTGAAAAGGTTTTGGTGTAAGCTGGCATAACTATAAAGGCGAGTTTTTTGCATCTCAAAAAAAAAAGTTTTTCGTGAAATGAAAATTTACCAATTCGCTTGGAGAAATATTTAAAAACTATTCTATTCTAGATTGCCAAGCATAAATATAGGATTGCTGACATGATAATTCCCTTTCGGTGTGAACCAAATTGCCGTTTAAGTGAAAAATCGCAATTATCTGACTTGATGTCAAAACCTCCATTAACCATTATCATGATTAAAGTTTTTTCCATTGAACTGTTATGTGCCATCTCCCTAGGGCTTTAGATTTCATCTGCTTTTTTTTTGTGGCGTTTGGTCTTTACTAGGTGGTGCAAAAGACATGAATGCGGGTAAACATGTGTAACATCATATCTTCTGAACAACGGGTTTGATTTCCATGAAATTTGGATATAATGATCTTTGCGAGATAGGCGAAGGACTGACAAGATTTTGGTGGTGTTGGCGAATCATGGAGACGCATGTTTGCATCTCAAAATAAGATTTTGTTTTCACAAAAAAGGAAATTTGCTTTTTAATCAGGGAAAAGTAATTCTATTTTGCTGAACATGAATGTAACATGTTATAATTCACATCCCTTGTAAGCCAAATGGTCATTTTTTTTTAAATATATGAAATTCTCATGAATTTAGTTTGAATAAAATCACAAATTATCGCTCACTTAATGCTCAATATTTTTGTTTTATGTGGAGGTCGCCAGAATTTATTTGAAACTCGAGATGTGAAATTGCACACACCGTTGCATTTTGACAGCATAGTTACAACTGTTGATAATTATTTTTTGAACTGAAAAAGTAGAAAGATTTCTGAAGTGGAACTTCTACATACCTGCTATATGGCACATAACACCTGGGAAATTGTTACATGTATATTTAATTGAAGTAATCCGTTGGAACCACTGATGATTTTCCAATAATAGAGAAGAAAAGCAACTCCGAGTAGGCAGGACAATTTCATTCTGTATATTTTGCTATTAGCTTATAGCATCTTCAGCAGTTAACAAAGTTACAAACAGCTCCATATGCACAGTATATATACAAGGCATAATGTGATCTTAGCCAATACACATTGATGAATAGGTAAGGCAGTAAATTATGTCGGTCAGGTGGGACGGATATTATCATGCTGTCATACACACTCTAATTGATGAAAACAATACATAATCTGCTTATTTGGCAAGAACTAAGTAAACTGTACACAAATGAATAAAGTATGGTGAGATAGTGGGTATGTACCTGCATTGAATATTTCTACATGTCATGAAGTTTGGATAAGGGCTGTCATATTAAGATAAGTTACAACACTTGTAGGTTTCCATCAATTCTGATGTGGATTGCTAAGAAAATTATAACTATATTATCTTAAAATGACAGTCCTTATCCAAACTTCATGACATGTAGAAATATCCAATGTAGGTACATACCCACTATATCACCATACTTTATTCATTTATGTACAGTTTCCTTAGTTCTTGCCAAATAAGCAGATAATGTATTGCTTTCCCCAGTTAGAGTGTGTATTGTATCAGCTGAATCACATCATTTGTAGATCACTGTCAGGTTATCGCTTAACATTTAACAATTTCTTAAAATGATGGCATTTTAATATCCGTCCAACCTGCCTGACATAATTTACTGGCTTACCTATTCATAAATGCGTATTGGCTATAAGATCACATTATGCCTTGTATATATACTGTGCATATGGAGCTGTTTGTAACTTTGTTCACTGCTGAAGATGCTATAACTAATAGCAAAATATACAGAATGAAATTGTCATCCCTACTCGGAATTGCTTTTCTTCTCTACAATTGAAGTAAAATTGTGTGTTCTGGTGCATTTTGACAGAATATTTAGACTTTGAAGATGATATGTAATGATGCCCCAAAATGAACTGAATTTTCCGTGTCATCTGTCTGTCTGTCTCTCTGTCTGTCCATCTTTCTTGTCATACCACATATGCATTGGTGATGGATCAGAAGCCTTATGAAAATGACTGACCTTCACCTGTTTTATCAAGGTCAAATTTAGCATGAGCAATAATTTTTAGTCCTCGGCCATATTGGCCTCGGGGTATTGTCGTTGCCATGTACGTCCGTCCGTCCATCCGTCCATCTGTTACTGCCTTTTAGGCAAAACCGCTTGAGACAAAACCACCAAATTTTCAACACTTATTTATCTTGTTCTAAGTCAGGGCTTCCCTCGGCCCATATTTTACAGAGTTATGCCCCTTTACAGATATATTAATTTATATTTCTGTCCTATATTCCTGAATGTAATCAACTATATCTGCAGAACTGTGTTCGGTATAGCTACTATATTTTAGAAACTTATTTATATTGCTGTATTCTACAAGCCAACAAAGGATTACTCGCCTTGGCTTATGGAGTTATGCCCCATTTGCATGTAATAATCTCCGATTTTGTTATCTGTAGTTGAATGTACTAGTTATATCTGCAGATCCGTGTTCGGTACAGCTTATTTGTCGCGGTTCTTATTTTACAGAGTGCTACATGTAAGTCAGACGCCTATCGAAAGTGGCTCCCCTCGGCCCATAGTTTACAGAGTTATGCCTCTTTACAGATATATTAATTTCTGTTTCTGTCCTATATATACCTGAATGTAACCAACTACCGGTATATCTTGATCATCCCACATAGAACTATCTCTTCCCCCAATTCACACTACACATGGGTCTCAATCACTTGGGGAAAGCCGAGGGGTTTTGATTAGATCAATCTCATGTTAAAGGAGTGAAGATAGGCTCTCCAAATTCATAATACTTGTGCAATTGGTGACTGACTAGAAGCCTATCCCAGTTGACCGAACCTATTTTCTCAAGGTTATATACTGTATATTATGATATAACATGAAACATAGCTAGGCATTCTAAATTGATGCCACATATGCAACTGATGATGAACCTAAAGTCTATGAATATGACTGACGTTGACCTATTTTCTCAAGGTCAAACACTGTGTGTTAAGTCACATGTTAACTGCCAACATACACTTCAAATCTAACATTGTCATCATTTTGTTGTGGCTGTGATTGTCTTCCAGAACAATCTAGCGAATTTTTCATGTGTTCTAACAGCCTCCGGCTTCAACAGTACGGTAACTTAAACCATGCTGTATCGGCTAAGCTGTTGAAACATCTTCCATTTCCTAGCTCTGACATACTGCATCACTGTCGAAATATGGGTACCATGACAGAGTGATAGATCACACAGCCAGTGAAGGTTCCCGATTTTCATTGAATGTCGTTATTGCCGAAGTATTATTAACAGCATTTTACAACAATAACAATTCGCTGACTTACAGTGAAAAATTATAGTGAAAGGTATTTATTTTTGGTTGTTTGGTATTTTTATTTGCTGGCATTGTTTCAGATAGAATACAAAAAAGGGGGTTAAAATCTTTATGTTCTAACTTTCGTAGGAAATATAAAAGTGGCAATTTGAAATTTTATTTTTATTTGATTTTTTAATGTCGGTGGGCCCATGAAATGCAAAATAAAGTTGGTGTTGCCTCACACTGGGTTTCGCCCATTGGTGAAGAAATCCCTTCTCAGAGGCACTTCTACCAGGAATGATTCCTGATTGCTCATCCTCCAAGGGTATGTGCCACACCCTCTATCCCATCCCCCCAAAAATTGCCACCCTTAATAGGGGGTGTGCCCAGATTGGGGCAATCTAAAGCCCTGTGAGTACCAAATTATGTGTTACAAAATTATCTGGGGAAATGCTCTTTGCCCGTGTTTCACACAAGCTTTCATCATAATTGTGTATTGGCTAAGATCACATTATGCCTTGTATATATACTGTGCGTATGAAGCTGTTTGTAACTTTGTTCACTGCTGAAGATCCTATAACTAATAGCGAAATATACAGAATAAAATTGTGATTTCTACTCGGAGTTGCTTTTCTTCTCTATAATTGAAGTAAAATGGTGTGTTCTTGTGCATTTTGACAGAATATTTAGACTTTGAAGATGGTGTGTAATGATGCCCCAAAATGAACTGAATTTTCCGTGTCATCTGTTTGTCTGTCTCTGTCTGCCCATCTTTCTTGTCATACCACACATGCAGCTGGTGATGGATCAGAAGCCTAATGAAATTGACTGACCTTCACCTGTTTTATCGAGGTCAAATTTAGCATTAGCAATAATTTTTAAAGGAGTGAAGACAGGCTCTCCAAATTTATAATACTTGTGCAATTGGTGACTGACTAGAAGCCTATCCCAGTTGACTGAATCTATTTTCTCGGGTTATATACTGTATACTATGATATAACATGAAATATAGCTAGGCATTCTAAATTGATACCACATATGCAACTGATGATGGACCTCGAGTCTATGAAAATGACTGACATTGACCTATTTTCTCAAGGTCAAAAACTGTATGTTAAGTCACATGTTAACTGCCAACATACACTTCAAATCTAACATTGTCATCATTTTGTTGTGGCTGTGGTTTTTCTTCCAGAACAATTTAGCGAATTTTGCATGTGTTCCAACAGCCTCATGCTTCAACAGTAACTTATACCATGCTGTATCGGCTGAGCTGTTGAAACACCCTCCATTTCCTAGCTCTGACATACTGCATCACTGTCGAAATATGGGTACCCGGTACCAAGACAGAGTGATAGATCACACAGCCAGTGAAGGTTCCCAATTTACACATGTACATTGAATGTCGTTATTGCCCATTTTACAACAACAACAATTCGCTGACTTACAGTGAAAAATTATAGTGAAAGGTATATGTTTTTTGTTGTTTGGCATATTTATTTGCTGGCATTGTTTCAGATAGAATACAACAGCCTAATTCATACAATCAGGAATAAAAAGGGGGTTAAAATCTTTATGTTCAAACTTTTGTAGGAAATATAGAAGTGGCAATTTGAAATTTTATTTTTATTCGATTTTTTAATGTCGGTGGGCCCATGAAACGCAAAATAAAGTTGGTGTTGCCTCGCACTGGGTTTCGACCATTGATGAAGAAATCCCTTCTCAGAGGCACTTCTACCAGGGATGATTCCTGATTGCTCATCCTCCAGGGGTATGTGCCCCACCCTCTGCCCCATCCAAAAAACAATTGCCACCCCTAATAGGGGTGTGCCCAAATTGGGGAGATCTAAAGCCCTGTGAGTACCAAATTATGTGTTACAAAATTATCTGGGGAAATGCTCTTCGCCCGTGTTTCACACGAGCTTTAATGGATTTTCGAATCGGACCAGAAAAGGTATCTTGCACAACAAGACCACAAGGGGAACCTGTGTACCAAATTTGAGAAAGATCCATGCAGTACTTCCTGAGAAATCGCGATAACAAGGTTGCATGGGGAAATCCAAGATGGCTGCCTGGTGGCCATATTGGATTTTCGAATCGGAATGGAAAAGGTATCTTGCACAACTAGACCCCAAAGGGAACCTGTGTACCAAATTTGAGAAAGATCCATGCAGTAGTTCCTGAGAAATCACGATAACAAGGTGTCATGGGGAAATCCAAGATGGCTGCCTGGTGGCCATATTGGATTTTCGAATCGGATCAGAAAAGGTATCTTGCACAACTAGAACCCAAGGTGAATCTTTGTACCAAATTTGAGAAAGATCCATGCTGTACTTCCCGAGAAATCGCGATAACAAGGTTTCATGGGGAAATCCAAGATGGCTGCCTGGTGGCCATATTGGATTTTCGAATCGGACCGGAAAAGGTATCTTGCACAACTAGACCCCAAGGGGAAGCTGTGTACCAAATTTGAGAAAGATCCATGAAGTAGTTCCTGAGAAATCGCGATAACAAGGTTTTATGGGGAAATCCAAGATGGCTGCCTGGTGGCCATATTGGATTTTCGAATCGGACCAGAAAGGTTTCTTGCACAACTAGACCTCAAGGGGAACCTGTGTACCAAATTTGAAAAAGATCCACGCAGTAGTTCCTGAGAAATCGCGGTAACAAGGTTTCATGGGGAAATCCAAGATGGCTGCCTGGTGGCCATATTGGATTTTCGAATCGGATCAGAAAAGATATCTTGCACAACTAGACCCCAAGGGGAACCTGTGTACCAAATTTGAGAAAGATCCATGCAGTACTTCCTGAGAAATCGCGATAACAAGGTTTCATGGGGAAATCCAAGATGGCTGCCTGGTGGCCATATTGGATTTCGAATCGAACCGGAAAAGATATCTTGCACAACTAGACCCCAAGTGGAACCTGTGTACCAAATTTGAGAAAGATCCATGCAGTAGTTCCTGAGAAATCGCGATAACAAAAATTGTTTACGGACGGACGGACGACGGACTGACGACGGACTGACGGACGGACGACGGACCACGGACGAAAACTGATTGGAACAGCCCACCATCTGGTGATGGTGGGCTAAAAATTGGCTTCAATATATACCTGCACAACACATCGTATCCCATAATGTATCCTCTAACAGACAAAATTGTGATTTGCAATGATCTGATTTTGGGATCAGAGTGATCTTGACCTCAAATTTGTTATGTGACATTGTTTACCCTTAATGTATCTACGGATGTAAAAAAAAATTAGATTTTAACAATTTTCTGACTTTGGGGTCAATGTGACCTTGACCTCTGACCTGGACTTCAATTTTGGTACGGGATGTCTCTCCCTTATGTATCTGCTGACACACTTTTTAATGATTTCCCTGTTTTTTGGCCACAGTGACCTTTGACCTCGATTTTGGTATGCAACATATCGTCCGCTCATAGGGTGTTCACTGTCAAAAACTTGGAACTGTGGATAGAAAACTGTCAAAGATATAGACAAGACATGAACAGTTCAATGATTTTCTCAGTTTTAGGCCAGTGACCTTTAACCTCGACCTCCATTTTGGTATGTGACACATTGTCTGCCCCTAGAGTATCCACTCACAAAAAATTTGGAAATGCAGATAGAAAACTGTTCCAGATATAGACTGGACATGAACGGATGGGTAGACAGACGGACGGACAGAAATCGCCATCACATAATATGTCCAACTTTTGGGCGGGAATATAATAATGGACTGGAGATTAAACATGTTAAACAGGAAACGGTCATGGACTGGGAGCTAAAACATGAACTTGGGCATGTTGGGATGGATAAGGAAGTAAAACATTGGCTGATCATTAAATAATGAGCCAAGGACTGAGGGAAACTAACATAACAATAAGTTCTCCTCCTGATCCAAGGGTTCAGTAGTGAACATTAAATTGTGGATGTGTTACCCTTAACAGAAGATGGTGATAAAGCTAACTGGCTGTCAGAGAGAGAGAGAGAAAGCAAAGAGGAGCCACAAATAACTGTCATGACTGTGTGAAACATGGGAAATTGTGGGCTGTGGAGTGGCCACCATCAGGGAATTAAGTTCTCTCATATTTAGGAAGATAAGTTGCCATGACACGTTTCAACAAGAGAATATGAAACATTTATAAATAATGTTGGTATTTATTATCAAATCAAACCTGCTATCAATGTATGCCACATTCCTCCTATTTGGAGGTCTCTTGCAAAGAAATTATCTCCCTTGATCGTCCCCTCGATCGTCCGCTAGGTGGCGTGCTCTCCGCACATGTCCATCCTCTTTTTCCCGTGTGGCGTAAGGCGTGTTTTGCATCAAGGCCGCAGTGAGTGGGGAGGACGGGTTGGGCAAATTAAGATTGATAGCAGGTTTGATTTGATAATAAATACCAACATTATTTATAAATGTTTCATATTTATTGCTCAAATCTTCACCTGCTATCAATGTATGCCAGACTCCCAACGGAGGAGGATGGGGAGCCGGCCTTGTAGTCTCGTTGTTGGACTGTGCGGAGCACGCCTTGTCCTGATTGTTTAGATCTGGTATGCCCAGTAATATCCTGATAATTCCCATGTCGTATAGAGGCTAAGGGAGCTCAAGGAAATTACAAGTAATACGGTGAAATGGTGGAGTATTGTACCGACCAATTTTCCGATTACTTTATCGCCAGATAATCAGGTGCCATCGTGATACCTTGAAGTCCCTTCGTCTCCAACATGGTCTGCTTCTTCATGCTTGCCGAAGTATCGGGATCTTGCTTGCTTGATAGGAGTAGTGGACTATGCGCTGGGCTGCAACTGCAGGTCCAGCGTACTCATCCTATCTGTCCGTACAGACATGTCTGTTAGATAGAAGTCAGCAAAAGTTGAATTCATCATCCAAGCGCAGGCATTGACAATATCGTTCAACGATAAGTCTCCCCAAAGTGGCCCGGACGTCGCACTGGCTCTAGTCTTGTGAGACTATATCTTGATAAAGGGGGAGGAGTGTCGATGGTGAGTTGGTAAACCCAGTCGGTAGTCTTCTTCAACCAAACAGTGATCGTGAACTAGTAATATTCGCCGATACATCTGGTTGGAAAGTGATGAGAGAAGAAGACATCTGGAGCCTCTTGTCGGAACTGTTCTCTGTAAATAGTGCTGCAGGGCTCAGACTGGATATGAAGCCTATCTTCCTCCAGCAGGCCGACGAAGTCTGTCAGTGCTGGAATCTGGTACAGTCTCTGGACGCCTGGTCCCTGATGTGTGGATTCTTTCTTGGCGACGAACTCCGGAATCGGATGAAAAGATCTGGTTGATCAGTCTGTCATCCATGTCAGGGAACTGCGTTCACTGTATGAAGCTCTGATAGTAGAGCGAAAGCTGTCAGGAAGCCGTCTTGTAGGACAGGGCCTTGACTGTAGCGGACTGTAATGGCTCAAATGGTGGACGTAAGAATGCACTTAGTACCACACCCAGGTCTCCTTTGGGTAATAGTTAACGTGTTCGGCGAGACTATAAGGCGAAGGCCTGGAGAAAAGCCGAAACGCTGGAATCTTGTCCAATGTCGATTCCGGAGGTCAACTTCATCAACCCTGGATGATGCTGAGTGATACCCCTGTGTAGTGCTTGACTGCGATTTCCTATTTTGATGGAGATGTAGAAGGAAAAAACAGCTGTAGCTGGGACAGAGGCAGTGTTGGCCACGGGTCCTCTACCGTAGTACATCCCCCAGGATTGATGCAACTGTGCAGTAGATGGTAGCTTGCTGCTGTCATCGTCTGTGCAATTGGCCCTGGAGAAAACACTGGTCTGCAAAGGAATTCTGGATCGTTTGCAGATGTGGGGGTTCGGCCATTGCGGGTCCCGGTGCCTCCGTGGAAAAAAGTGGTCTTCCGCCTGTAATACCTTGTATGACTTGGAGGAAGCTGTCAGCGGTGACCTTGAAGCGATGTGAAACAACATGGTGTTGTGACATGGCATCGCTGATACTATGCTCATTGGAACAGTGCTCATGTTTCTTGAAACAGTGACTGAGATCTTGTTCTCCCCCCCCCCAGCTTGACGTAGCTGACAACTGTACTTTTAACGTTTGTAATCAGTACCGACGTGTTGTGCAACTGCGAACTCCAAGGGGGGATTGCCTCTTTAGAGCAGACATCTCTAGGGAAGATGATGCGTTGCTTGCCTGCTGTGGGATCCATGTGCCGGCTATCTGTTGCTGGACTAATGGACCCCTCCAACCTGTCAAGGCCGCGTCGGTGAAAGTGAACTTCTCCGACCGTGGTCGTTTGAAACTGGATCCGGCATCGCCACTCTAGAAGGGGTGAAGATGTTCCGGGAACGAGCATCCTAGATTGCTTGTTCTTGCCGTCAGGTACAGTTGTAGTTGAAAAACTTGTACCAGCGATACCTGGATCCAGCCGAGCTGTGTTAGGTCCTGGGTGACAGGTAGGAGCCTGAGGAGGTCTTGCCAGAAATGCCGGTGTAGCGACATGAAGATAAAACGTCTCGGGATGAGAGACTGTATCTTCATCCATCGGTCCTCGGGTGGTTGAACTATCTGTCCTCAAGTGTCGAAGACCGTGCCGCTGTCCTGGCGTTGATGGTCCGGTTCCAGGTCCGTGTTCCAGATGCAGAAAGAATGCCTGATGCTTGAGTGTAGTATTCTTCTCCATTCTCCATAATCCGTGTGGTCCCTGGATACATCCCTGGACCGACGTGATCGTCGACGGGAATCTCGAGAAACGCCCTCTGGAACGCCGGAAATGACGACAATCGGGAGTCAGAATTCTAATCCTGTAGTTTCGATAATACTCAGTGGGTGTCCAACTCCGTCGCCTAGTCTGGTCTCTACTGTCATCCCGCTGGAAGTGTTAGGAGCTGGAGTCCCAATTCTGTTCCGGAATCCGAATTTCGGATTGAAGATGACTTGATCCCAGAGTCCTATTCCGGTGTACGGGCCGTGTTGACTTGGACTTGAAAGGAAGGAACCTCAGTCTGGACCTAGGCTTGCCCACTGTAGACTGGATGTCTCGCTCCAAAGAACGGGTTTAGTCGAAGCCCGACTAAACGTTTTCTCCGAGATCTTGATTTTCTTGATCACGATCTCGGGTGTAGATGGAGTGCGAGATTATCCGATGATGAGTAGGATCCGGCTCTAGAAGACTGAGAATGATCGCCAGAAGAAGTATCAGGACTTGGGTTACGCCCACGTAAGAACTGTGACTTCTTCGACGAAAACTTGGGAAGGATGACTGGTGGTTTGAAGGTGAGGCCGAGAACTGTCAATTCCGATGGACGGGCTTGCCCCTGCTCCGGTCGGAAGATTCCCTCTTTACCTTGAAACTGTCCTTTCTCGTAAGGACGAAAAACTATTCTGAGTATCCTACTTGGGTAGGTTGCCAGAGTCCTGACAGGAAGACTGTCCATGGCGACCTCCTCTGTAGACTTGCCCTTGCCTTTGCCTTGTCTTACCGGAAAAGGCGTTGTGTCAGTGCCGCAATCATCCGTGATGTCTTCTCATCATTGACGGTGGACATGACAGTCGAAAATAGCTCTGTTGAGTAGGTACCTTGACGCTAGTAGTTGCAGAGCCAACTCTCTCTTGACGGAATCCAAAACCTTTGATTCGGGTGTTTCAACTCCCCCCTTCGACGAGCTTGAAGGAGTCATCCTTCTGTCTGATGTCTGGGTCCTGTATCAGCTTGATGTAGCTGTAAGGAACCAATCAGTATATGAGGTAACCCCATGTTGAGATAACATCATGTTCTCTACCGCACAGGCTTGTCTGTCTTGAAGTAGAACTGCCGGTGTCTTGGTAAAATTCAGAAGTCTGTCCAAATCCGGGTCCGACTTCGGAGGCTTGAACGGTAGATTATCTCCATGAAGGACGTAGGTCTTGAAGGGGCCGGGTTTCCGGAGAGCAGGCAAAGTCATCAGCTGCCGATCCAGCTCCCTATTCAACCTGAATGACTCCTTCGATGGTGCGCATGTCACAGAAACGTCTTCTTCAGAATGCTTGTCCAATCCGTAAAGCGATGTCGCTGTAAGCCATCTTCACTTCCGGGGTGGATCATCTGACTGTTTATCCTCACCATCGTCTGGTCTAGCCATCTCTGGAATCAAGGAATATAGCGCCGCCATTTTGGCTTTAAATGGTAGCTTCTCCTTCTCCTCTGTTTCCGCTTCTTGACTGGAAGACGGGTCTGCACGAGAAGAGGGTAGTGTTGAAGCAGAGCACCGTAGATGATACTCATCCTCCGAGCTTGAAAAATATGTTGCTGGAAGATCGGGATCGTCTCGTATCACGGACATTTCGTGATGAAGTGTCCGCAATCGCAGAAAGCTGTGCTGCTGGAAGGTGACTGCGTCCCGTAACAGGACTTGACTCCAAAGGAACTTGAAAGGATAAGTGTTGATCTTTAAGTCCGAGTCTGGATCCGGAAGGCCGATCTATAAGTCCGAGTCCGAGTTCGTCTCTGGAATCCAGTTTAGAATTTGTATGTACCCGGGGTTCCTGACAGCTAGGCTTGTGGGGCTCCCGGTCCTCTCTGGTTCTTGACGGGGAACGGCGATGATGGTCTTTTGATCTGCATTCATCGTAACTCGTGCGGCCCCTGGATGTATCCCTGGAACGGCGTGAAACGATCAGGAGTCCGGTCCCTGCCCCGGTAATCCCAATAACTGTAAGGAGATGTCCGACTCCGACGTCGAGGGCAGTCTTCACTCCTCTCCCGCTGTGAATGACTGAAGCTGGAATTCCGATTCCGTACCGGGGTCCGGTTCCGTTTTTGGGATCTCCCCGCTGTGGTCTCGGACTCCCGCTCCAATGTTCGGGTCCGTGCCGTCTTGGAGTTGGACACCCGGTCTGCTGTACAAGTCCGTGCCGTCTTGGAGGTGGACTCCCGGCCCGCTGTACAGGTCCGTGCCGTCTTGGAGGTAGACTCCCGGTGCTCTCAGTTTTGATCTACCCGAAGATGAGTAAATGTCCCGATCTGTTCCCCAGCTCCGGACTTTAGCCTTGTCCATGGAAGACTCCCGCTCCGATGTTCGAGTCCGTGTCAGTCTGGAGTCGGAGTCCCGGTGCGCTGTATAGGTCCGTGCCTTCTTGGAGTTGGACTCCCGCTCCGGGGTCCGGGTTTTTGATGTCCCCGAAGATGAGTGAAGGTCCCGATCTGTTTCTCGGCTCCGAACTTTAGTCTTGTCCACCGCATGAGCGGGGCCCCGCTCCGGAGTACGGCTCTACGCCGGGGCCCAGCTAGTAGACTTGTCTGTTTCTTGACTTGCTCGAGTGGGGTCCCGGGTGAGCGGGACCCGGCTTTCGAAGACTGTTCCCGGTCGCCGAGGAAATAGCGGGGCTGGAGTGCCGATCCCGGGGACTGTCTTCTCTCCGGTGAAACTTTAAATTCTCTGGAGTGGAGTCCCGCTCCGAGATCCACCTCTTCTTCGGTGATAACTTGAACTGGAGCAGTAAATCTTCCGATACCCGGGAGCGGAATCCCGCCTTGATACACGGGAGTGGAGTCCCGGTCTTGAATCTTCAGATGGCTGAGGCCGAAGTCCCGGTCTTGAATCTTCAGATGCCTAGGGCCGGGGTCCCGGTCTTGAAATCTTCCGATGATCGGGATCGGAGTCCCAGCCTTGAGTATGTTCCCGGGTCCCGTCCGCTGGCTGAAGACTGGAGCCCGGGTGCTGTCGTCGACTGGTGGAGTCCCCCAAGATGAAAGCTGGCTTGTTTCCCATTATCAGGAAATTTTGTCCGGACTTGTAGCCGGTTGTACTTTCCACTTGGAAGAATCCGAGGCTGGCGCTGGCTTGATTGTCGTCTGACTGAAATCGGCTAGTAGGGCTTGTGTGGCTGATATCTTCACCAAGACTTCCCTTGACTTGATTTTGATATTCTGTACTCTACCCAACTGGGTGTTAGTACAATAAAGTTGAATCTTGATATCAGCAGTCGTACAGAGAAGTAACCTTATGCTTTGCCCCACGTGTCTGTGCCAGGTCAGCTTGCTGTTGTTGTTGTCCAGTCGGCACACTCATGGCAATCTGCGTAACAAAATTTGAAATCCACATAAAATAAGACAAATAAGCGAGTCTTTATTGGGATAAAAAGGGGGACTACGTAGAGAACGTAGTCCTGATAGATAACTTCAGCACCAACAACCCTAGCCTTATTAAATATCTAGGATTACTAGTAAACAGAGACTCTCTCAAAAACAGGTCTTGCAACCAAGCCTGCAAAGGAAAAAGAGGATGGACATGCGCAGAGAGCACGCCACCTAGCGGACGATCGAGGGGACGATCAAGGGAGATAATTTCTTTGCAAGAGACCTCCAGATAGGAGGAATATGGCATACATTGATAGCAGGTGAAGATTTGAGCAATAAATGTCAAATATATAAAACAAAAGGCACATCAAAAGTCTCGTTGTTATACCATGGGAAGGATCTGGTATAAAACCCATACAAATTGACCCCCAAATTATGTTTTGATGCTAACTTGTAAGAGGTTATTACCTTTAACATTTAATAGTGGTTTACCGTTTCTGGGAATGGTCGAAGGGTAAAAGAAACCCTCCATTACCACACCTGTTTGGAAACGGCGAAGGTAGTGACCTGCAGACCCATGCCATCGGAGTCTGATTCTGATCGTTCATAGTGAGCAATCATAGCGAATGTTCTAGTCGACATATCCATTTTAACACCAGCAATGTCACAAAGCTGAAATGTCAGGTCTTAGTTGACATCATGATGATGTTGACATGCCCAATTGTTGTGCAACGTACGTCACAATAAGACGTCCGACACAACCGTCTAGTCGATATTGTACGACTTCATGGTAATCAGACTGATGTCACGGGTCAGAGGTTATGGCTTCAATACGTTTTTCACCACATCTGTTTTATTGTGTTAAAAAATTCAATCTGATGTCATTTTTCATATAGATATATATATATACCAACTTGTTTTTAACACAACTTCTCTCAGTGTTTTGACACAAACTATGCATGGGGTGTTCGGTAGAACCTTTGATAGACAAAGCAATAACCCCATGTTTATAGTGTCAAACAGTACTATGACATGTATGAGGTAAATTTTTCAATGGCACAAAATCTTGTCAATATGCCTACAATACCAATTTCGCAACAAAGTAATAACTTTTAATCAGGCCTAGTGAACTTCACACATGCACCTCAGTTCCTTGTTCCGGTTTCATTCATCAATTTCCGTGCGCTCATGGCCTATTCCATGTGCATGGACCAGAAAACCCGACGCTCACCCCATCCAATCCTTGTGCTCGTGAAGTATTCCATGGCTGCAGACAAAGTTTCATGTACTGGCCTGAAAGTTCTCCCCCAAAATCCGTTTGACCGAGTGATCACGAACATGTGACAATACCGATGCTTTGGTATAAGAGGTGATTGTGTACAAGTCAATGGAGAAGAACACTCTCTTCACTATGACTGCATGCCTTCAGTCTGTAAGTCGGCATGTAAATGTATGAACAACCAGAATAGATCACATCAATTTTGTACAGTTGAGCTAAACAGGTCGACTGATTGTTGTCAAAAAATATTTTAATAAGATTGCACTTATATGGTGGATAAAAGTTACAAACATCAGACATAAATAAGCATTGATAGTACAACTAAATCTAACATGTGATTTTGTACAACCATTTCAATGTGAACCAATTTGCCCGATTACAGTTCTTTCATCAACTCATATTACAAAGCACTTGCTAATACTACCTGTCGGTGTAAATTTCAATCCTGCTATAAGGTGCATGATGTGTCAGTCTCCATCTTCAACAGAAATGATTTTTAATTCACTTCTGAGCAAATATTGTCTGAGATGTGCATGTAATAGTCCAGCTAAGAATATGATATTTGGCAGTACTGTACACTTTTCTTTTTATAAAGGCATGTGTATAATCTCTAGCTCATTTTTTACACCTTGGGCAATTTTGCGGGAATGGTATTGTTGTTGCCAGCGTCATCTGTCTGTCTCTCCATCTTTCTTGTGGACATGATCTCTCAAGACATATTATAAGCCAGGCATTATAAAATCATACCTCATATGCGGCTGATGATGGGTCAGAAGTTATTCAAAGTCACTGACCTTGATCTATTTTATCAAGGTCAAATTCTAGTTTTTCCAATATTTTTTGAAGAATAAAGCTAGGGTCTCCATATTAATATTACATACACAAACGGTGATTGATAGAAGCCAATCCAAGAATAACTGACCTGGACCTATATGTTTTCAAGGTCATATAGCATATATTATGATAAAACATGAACAAATATAGGTAAGGTTTCCAAATTAATACAATGTACCGTATATATCTGGCGATGGTCCAGAAGTGTATTGAAGATGACTGACCTTGACCTATTTTGTCCAGGTCAGATTCTCTTTAGTATATTTCATGAAGGATTATATCTACATTGTCCAAATTTATACCACATGTGCAGTTGATGATGGACCTGAAGACTACTGAATATGACTGACAACCTATTTTCAATGCATGTTTTCTGAGACAATAACTCATAGCCGAGGGGTATTGGGGCCCATAAGGCTATTTTTGTTTTTTTTATATTCCATTGTGAAATATTTGTAAGATAAATATATGCCAAATTCAATCCTAAATTTCTCTCAGACCCCACCAGACTAGCACACTCAGATTCTACAATGCATAACACATTGGCCCCCCCCTCACTTCCCTTTCCCCAAAGTCGTCTTTGTTTCTTGGAGTCACTCTACTGATTGATGGGAACAGAAGGAATCAGGGTGATATATTATATTCTATTTTATATATATATATATTATAGATACTTTTAACATGATTATTTAATATTGTTATCACTTGTCATGATTCTCAGATCAGTATCTTTCATAGTCAAATGTTTAAAATTGCACTGATTACTGACTATAAATGAAGTCTGGCTTGAAATGAAAAAGGGACTGATAATTAGCTTTTACCATATTAGATTAACATGTCATCGCATTTTTCATGTTTTTCATGTGTACAAATATTGTCATAAAAATCTCTGACCTGGCCTTCTCACAGTCACTGACCTGGCCTTCTCACAGTCACTCATGGTTTACACATATACACCCACACAGGACATACGGTAATCCCTCTAATAATTCAATCCCCCGATCAAAATTAATCACCTCAATTTCGGGTACAAAATTCAATATGTGGTTCTAATAAATAGATTATATGCATGATTTCAAATCATTTTGTCAACTTCCTGTTCTAATAAATTTGATCACCCCAGATTTTATACTAGACAATTTCACATCATGTGATTGAATTATTAGAGGGATTACCATAAACAGTCATATCACACATACAAACTCTCACAACACATATACAGCCATATCACACATACTAACTCTCACAACACATATACAGCCATATCACACATACTAACTCTCACAACACATACAGCCATATCACACATACTAACTCTCACAACACATATACAGCCATATCACACATACTAACTCTCACAACACATATACAGCCATATCACACATACTCAACTTTATTATATATACACATCCATATTACACGTGCACAGCCATCAGTCATATTACACATACAATGCTATACATGCACAGCCATTACACATACACGGTATCCATACTGCATATATACATTGTAAATCCATATTACACATACATGTACTCTGCCCTATCACACAAACAGCCATATACCATACAGAGTCATATAACAGACCCACACAGCAATATTACACATACTGTCATATAACATACACACAGCCATATTACATAGACAGCCATATCACACATACACCACCACATTACACAAACACAGCCATATTACACACACACAGCCATATTACACATACAGTCAAATTACCACACTTACATATTACATAGCCATATAACATAAACAGCCATATTACACACAACCATACCACACATACGCAGTCATACTACACAAACACAGCCATATTACACATACATAGCCATACTGCACACACACAGCCATATTACACACACACAGCCATATTACACATACAGCCATATTTACATACACAGCCATAGTACACATACACAGCCATATAACATACATGCAGCCATATAACAAATACACAGCCATATTACACATACACAGCCATATTACACACACACAGCCATACTGCACACACACACAGCCATATTACACATACACAGCCATTTAACATACATGCAGCCGTATAACAAATACACAGCCATATTACACATACACAGCCATATTTACATACACAGCCATATTACACATACACAACCATATAACATACATGCAGCCATATAACAAATACACAGCCATATTACACATACACACAGCCATACTGCACACGCACAGCCATATTACACATACACAGCCATATTTACATACATGCAGCCGTATAACAAATACACAGCCATACATCCAGTTTTATAGTTCATAATTTTGTTACTCTCCAACCATCTTCCATTTCTTGGATGACATTGTATAACATAGTGAGTGAGTAGTAGAGTTTGACGTCGTTTTCAACCTTGTTTCAGTTATATCACGACGGTGCCTACATGTGCCAGAACACGAGAGTATTCACAGTTCCTCTTATCCTGGACACTGATCAGCCCAGCCAGTACAGCACCCGGTCACCCATCCAAGCATTGACCGAGCTTAACGTTGCTTAACTTCGGTGATCTGACGAGAATCAGAGTGTGTCCAACGCTATAAGCATGACGTGTAATAAATTAATCATCAAACATTTCCCCCATCGCAGACAGTCTCATGTGAAATGGTTGAGCAGGACATACCAGCAGATTCGGTCTATTTTCCCCAAACATATTCCTATCTTCAAACATCACATGGACAGATTTCGTTTTTGACGAGTCTATAGTTTTTTTAGTTTTTCCGCCAAAACTGAATCCCGAGTTACCAGAAAACACCTGATTAGAACTGGACGTCAGGGCGTTTTTTATCATTTCGGCCAGCTCATTTATTTTGTCTGTATTATCGAGAGTTTGTTTGGGTGAAGGTTCTGTTTTCTCACGCTTGGGATTTGAGGTGATACGCACCCAGCTCCCATCCTGTTCAATGGTGGTCATGTCTGGTGTTACATCATCAGATGACTCCGTCTTCCCTAGAACTTCACTCGAAGCGGGTGCCTTTTTATCATCACCTTGGTTACTGAACGATTCCGAAGACACATCTGCAGAATCTTCTTCAGCACTATCACTTGATGTGTCTGCGGCATTCTTAACGTACTCCTCACCTATCTCTTTAATACTCTTCAACAGCGTGGATAATTCCTCATAGTCAATATTTAGTTTAGATGTAACTTTCTTCAGGAAATCTTCAGTGTTCGAATTTCCAACAGCAGATTTGGAATGCTCCTCTGCCCTTTCCTCTATTAAAATAGGCTCCTCTGTTCCAACCTTATCTTTATCTCCAGTAACAACACCACCATCATGACCAGTTTTCTCTATTACACCTTGTTTAGACTCCTCAAATTCAGCGGACTCTGGGATTCTGCCCGTTATTGTTTTGCCTTTTCCTCCTGAATTTTCACCTTCACTTGCAACAGTTATCTCCCTTTTATCCACATTTTCCGTCCTCGCCTCATTTTCCTGCACACTAGGTAACGAGCTCAAACTGTCAGATTTTGATCTGTTTTTCTTTCTTTGTGATTTTTTTCTTTTCTTTACCAACTTACGCCCAGCAAAGAGGTCCTGTGATGGATCAATAATGTCCAAGAGCGTCAATAAATCAAGATTGTCGTGAAGGTCCTGTATTGCTTTATCGTCTTCTTTCTTCTGTCCACTGCAGCAGTACATGGCAGCCATGTCTATGGGATGTGCCTCGGTGTTGAAAACGTATCCTCCTGCATCGATGATACATTCTCCATTAGGGGTCTGTACAACATCACCATGGTTACCTGTGTTATGGATGAAATGATCCGGTGTGAACAGTAAATACAGGTATTTGGTCGTCTCGGCCAGAAAGAAGGACTCCATTCTGTTCTCTAATCGATGCGTCGTTGCATCTTTAACCTGAAAAGTATGAATAGAAGAGTATGGACAAATAAAATACTTGTTTGGATATATATAGTACAGATCATTCCAGTTAATATTACAGTAAAGGCAGCATACCTGTTGTAGATGCCTTATTGTTCATGGGACTTATCTTTCGCTGATACATTTAAACCATTTTTGCGAAAAAAAAATTCACAGATCCAAACAATCCAAATATAAAAGGCATGCCGCATGATTTGTGCGTCAGCTTGTGATGTATATATGATTTAAACTGTAACTTAAAGCAGTGCTTCACTCAATTCAAATACGCTTTCATTGTGAAGGCTTGTATATGAAAATAAATTGTGTCAACTATTTCTTGTCACTGAAGACAGCAAAGTATTATTTTATTCATTTCTTAATCCTTTTTCTGAGCATCTGGGCACCGCCATTTTCTTGGAGAGCTTGAAATAATTTGGTGCTGCCCTCACAAAAAACGTCACACCAACGTCAATTAGAATTCTAAATTTCATCAAAGTTTAAGGCAATGAAAATAAAAAGAGCAATGAAAAGATGCAATAGTGAGTTTTAAATGAGAATACTATCAACATTGAACATATGAACACATTCCACTATTGTATTAGATTGTGAGTGGCACTAATTTTAACAATGCCCTCACAGAAATAGGGCGCAATTAGGGCACATTTTGAGGCACTGATAGAGCGCATCAATTAAGACAGTTAGGGCGCAGTTGGCACATTTTGCAATTGGACTCAATATGGCTAGGGCGCAATATAGAGCGCATTCCAAATATTTTAATTGCGCCTTATATGTAGCCTATTAGAGAATAGGGCGCAGTTGGAGTGCAGTCTTATGGCGCAGATAAGGCGCAGTTGGGGAGCGATTAGAGGGCACTCTCAGAATGATAGCACGAATGATGCCTTAGCATGATAGGGTGCAGTTGGGGGCAGTTAGGGCACAATTGGAGTGCAGATGGAAACAGCACAGAATACATAAATTGAAGATGCAAATAAGGTGAAAGATACTTATTGGCATCTACCTCATCTAATTAAGTCCAATTTTACTTTCCACAATGTGCATTTATGGTTTGAATTGAATTTATAAGAAAATAATATGTACTACGGTACAGTCAGCTGTTGTTGAATTGGTACATTAGGAGGTCATCTGACACTTTTGCTCTCTCTATCTTGAGTTTTTGTCTTTAAATATCTGAAACCCTTTACATTATCCACTGGCTGAAAATACAGACAAAGAGAGCCTGTTAAACGAGCATGAAATCTTCAAATTTAAACTTGTTTTCTGAAAACCAGTATGTCTGCCTTTCTTTTGTTAATATCAGCCAATAAGAAAAAGGTCATGTGGCAGTTTTGACTAATCAGATAACATGCTATTGTGCAGTTAATAGAGCGCAGATAGGGTGCTGTTGGGGCGCAATTAGGGTGTAGTTGGGAGGCAATTTGGGCGTACTCTCTTTTTTTAAAGCAAAGTTTTTTGTTGAAATAATATTATTAAAAGAATCAAGGTCTAAATGTCATATTGATGAATTTGTAGCCCATATAAAAGAAAGCAGACAGGATGCAGTCTGAATTTTTAGGTAAAAATTAGAGTAGTTAAGAGTTTTATAAAGACATACAGAGTCTGAATTATGGAAAAAGTGGTTATGTCCACAGGGTGCAGTCTGAATTTTATGGGAAAAGTGGTTATGTCCAGAGGGCACAATTAGGGTGCAGTCTGAATTATGGAAAGATAGTGCCACGGCACTGTAGCGCTCATCTGGCTATAACTGGAGAAAGTGGCTGCGAGAAATTTTTACTGAAGAACTGCAATAGAGGAGTTTCTAACTTGCGTTGTCTCCCCTGAACAAAATGGCAACATAGTCGATTTCACAGGAGGTCAAGCTGCAAATTCATGATTGTAATTGGAGGTTATGGAATAAAGGCAATTATACCAAAATATAATGTGTGATTGTCAGTAAGCTGTATAAGCAATAACCAGAACCAATTTTTATTATGTGATTGCAGTCGTTCGTCCGTCTGTCCACTTCGTGTCCGGACAGTACATTGGACAGTTTTTAACCTACGATTCCAATATTTTGTGGGTATATGCACCAGGGGAGACATGTCGAGTACGAAATATGTGCGACTGGGTTGTTACGATGGCAATGAGATGTAACAGGACATTTTTCCAATGAAAGTATTCTCTGGTGAGGTATGGCCTAACCAAGACATACCCCCATCTGTCTGCGAAGATGTAAAAGATAGTGCCACGGCACTGTAGGTCATCTGTCTGTAACTGGAGAAAGTAGCTGTGAGAAATTTTTACTAAAGAACTGCAATAGATGAGTTTGTAACTTGTGTTGTCCCCCCTGAACACTATAAAATGATCCATGCAGTTATTTCCTGAGATTTTATGATAAAGTTTCATGGGAAATTCAAGATGCGGCAATATTGGATTTTCGAAATGAACCAAAAAAGGTATCTTGCACAACTGGACCACAAGGGGAACCTGTGTATCAACATCCATGCAGTAATATCCTAAGAATTTACGATAACAAAATTTCATGGGGAAATCCAAGATGGCCACCTGGTGGCCATATTTTTCAATCAGACCATATATGGTATCCTGCACAGCTAGACCCCAAGGGCAACCTCTGTACCAAATTTGAGAAAGATCCATGCAGTAGTTCCTGAGAAATCACGATAACAATGTTTCATCTGGAAATCAATCCAACTACAAATTGTATCTTGCGCAACTAGACCCTAAGGGGAACCTCTGTACCAAATTTGAGAATGATCCATGCAGTAGTTCCTGAGAAATCGCGATAATGTTTCATCTGGAAATCCAAGATGGCCGCCTGGTGGTCATATTGGATTTTTCAATCAGATCGCAAATTGTATCTTGTGCAACTAGACCCCAAGGGGAACCTGTGTATCAAATTTGAGAAAGATCCATGCGGTTCTTCCTGATAAATCACGATAACGAAGTTTCATAGGGAAATCCAAGATGGCCGCCTGGTGGCCATATTGGATGTTCGAATCCGAGCAGAAAAGGTATCTTGCACAACTAGACTCCCAAGAGGAACCTGTGTACCAAATTTGAGAAAGATCCATGCAGTAGTTAACGAAAAATAATGACAAGATTTCACTGGCAAATTCAAGATGGCCGCCTTGTGGCCATATTGGATTTTTCAATCAGACCACAAATTGTATCTTGCACAACTAGACCCCAAGGGGAACCTCTGTACCAAATTTGAGAAAGACCCATGCAGTACTTCCTGAGAAATCGAGATAACAATGTTTCATCTCGAAATCCAAGATGGCCGCCTGGTGGCCATATTGGATTTCTGAATCAGACCACAAAAGTATCTTGCACAACTAGACACTAAGGGGAACCTGTGTATCAAATTTGAGAAAGATCCATGCAGTACTTCCTGATAAATCACGATAACGAAGGTTCATAGGGAAATCCAAGATGGCTGCCTGGTGGCCATATTAGATGTTCGAATCAGAGCAGAAAAGGTATCTTGCAGAACTAGACCCCAAGGGGAACCTGTGTACCAAATTTGAGGAAGATCCACAAAGTAGTTCCTGAGAAATTGCAATAACAATGTTTCATGGGGAAATCCAAGATGGCCGCCTGGTGGCCATATTGGATTTGTGAATCAGACCACAACAGGTATCTTGCACAACTAGACCCCAAGGGGAACCTGTGTACCAAATTTGAGAAAGATCTATGCAGCAGTTCCTGAGAAATCGCGATAACAATGTTTCAATGGCAAATTCAAGATGGCCGCCATGGCGGCCATATTTAAAATCGTATCGACACGGCATGAACAAATTCTGGTGTACTCATTGGGGGGAACATGCATGCCAAGTTTCAGCTTAATCGGCCAAGCGGTTTCAGAGAAGAAGATGTTTACGGACGACGCACAACGGACGACGGACGACGGACAGTCAGGCCATGACATAAGCCCATCGGGCCTTCGGCCCAGATGAGCTAAAAAGTGGTTATGTCCAACAGGGAAGATAGGGCGCAGTCTGAATTTTGAAGAAAATGATTATGTTCACAAGGCGCAAATAGGGCAAGTCTGAATAGTGCAGCACCATACAAAATGTTCTTAGCAGAGGAGAAGTTTTTTTTTTTTTTTTTTTAAGACTGATTATTATAGATTTAAAATGTTCAGTAAAGATTTAAGATTTGACCAACCTCTTGGTTTAGAGCGAGTTCATAATATAAAACATTCTGAACAACTTCAAGAAAATGGCCATGTCCACAAGGCGTAAATAGAGCGCAGTCTAAAGTTTGGAGAATACATCCATGTCCACAGGGCACAAAAAAAGCGCAGTTTGAACATTAGAGAAAATTTTGAAATAAATAACTCCAGCTTCTAGGGTGCATTCCTGATGAGTGCAATTAGGGTGCAGCAGGGTGGATGAGATGACAAAATAGTGTGCAATTAGAGTGCAGTAGATAGAAAAAGCGCAAATGGGGTGTAATTTTCATGAGGGTGGAAACATCATCATTGTGAAAGTTGTTTTGGGCCATTCTGCAAAAGACAATCCAATCCTTAATAGAGCGTCAGCAGTTTCAATCAGTCTCGTTATTGTGCAGCACAAGCGGTGACAAATATAGCAGGGTTCAGGTGCTTTGACACAGAACTGAGACAAAGAAATGAATAAAATAATACTTTTCCATCATCAAAGACAAGATATATTTCATACACTTTATAGTTAGGTAAAAAGCTAAATAGAAACATAAATGAATTTGAGTGAAGCATTCCTTTAACTGATGTGACATTCACAGCGGGATCTTTGTTTAAATGTATCAATCACTGGGCTCCCCTCTGAGATTAATGAAGATTGTAAAAAAAAACTGGCAGCTTGTATGATCTAGGTGAGTAACAAATATTTAAACCATTCAACTGATTAATGATGAAACGAAGGAGATGGCAAATTTTGGATCATAAGCTTGGTAGAATTATTCTCGGTTCAGCTGACCAGGGGCTAACGTGAACCGTGTGTTCTGAACAACAGTTAAATCTTGTACAGGATGTGTTCTCATGATCCACAGATGCAAAGTTGCCTAATTCTTTATTCTGTTTTTCAAATGGCTGATCACACTATTTCACTTGAAAATATTGATGAGAATTTGTTCCCAAGAAAAAGATAAGTAACTGTTTTCTGCGGTATAACAACAACAAGGATGCATTTGGGAAGACTAACTGGAATTTGCAGAACAATAGAGCTCTGTTATGTACACATATATATGCCAACATATAAGCAAAGTAGGAAGATATTTTCATAGGAACTATCTTTGAGGAAAATCTTTAACCGTGAAAATAGAAACATTGACAAACCTGAAAATAACTTTTTAACTGGTGGCAGATAATTTCTTTGATATGCATTTAGAAGTCGGCGTATATAACACAAGAAGATATTTTCATAGGAACTATCTTTGAGGAAAATCTTTAACCGTGAAAATAGAAACATTGACAAACCTGAAAATAACTTTTTAACTGGTGGCAGATAATTTCTTTGATATGCATTTAGAAGTCGGCGTATATAACACAAGGCTATTCTATGGATAACAACTTCTTTATTGCTGTGGAGCTGACGTTTCGTTGGAGAAAAGCTTTGAAAAAGTTGGAAGTATCTCCAACGAAACGTGACAGCTGTACAGCAATAAAGAAGTTGTTATCCATAGAATAGCCTTGTGTTATGGTGACAGATATTTTGTCAGGCAGTAACATCTTTGTGTGCAGCATTTGTAATATGGTGAAGAACATAGATTCAGCCCAAACTTTACAATTTCCAGTAAAGGGTACATGCAGATGCCAGATACATGTACTAGTTTGGCAGACAAAATATTCGGCAGACAAGCAAGGTTGTGTTGGACGAACAACAATTTTCTGGTTGATAATGTTGATTGTCCCTATGCAGCCCCACCTATTCAAGCTTGGAGAAATACATGTACATGTGTAGTCCCCCAATGTCAGCTAGCCACTTACTACTTTAACTTACAGTAGCAAACCCACATGCAGTTCTAGTACTATGCTCTATAGCCTCCAGGACATCAATGCCAATTTCCAATAAATATGGGTCCTCAGTGGCTCTGTATAGGTAAACAGCACTCTCCACAAGCTCTGAAAGTAAATACAAAATGATGAACTTGAAAACCATAGCCGTTGTAGGCCTAGTAAATATTAGGATGGTACATGGATACATGTAAATAGAGTGTCGGAGTAAACACATTTCGCTGAATAACAGATTTTATTATACTTTCTTTTTTTTATATAATCCAATGAAAGGCATTAAATTCAACCATGTGGCTGTTCAGTATCCCTTCTGTATTCATGGTATTGGACAGCGGCAACTGTATTGAACTGCTGTTGAAAACTGTATTGGACAGTTGGAGAAACCTGTATTTGGACGATCTTAAAGGGAAGACAACTCTAATTCGTTCATATACTGCCGACTGTAAATGCATGTTTTAACTGGAGATATAATAAAGAAGTCTAATACGGACTTTCAGCAAAACGTAGACTCATACAATAATAAGAGTTCAATTGAACAAAATGGACAGATGGACAAGTGAATCGGAAAGTGTATGAAAGTCTGTGCATGCATATCTAAACCTTGGATCATCAAAACAAAAGCTGTCTGTTCTGTATGGGGTTGGGCAATGCACTGAATAAGTGTAGCATGATTATAAACTCCCAGAATATCTGAGGGTATGGGGTCGGGCGAGGCTTATTTTAGGAGATAGTGGGTGGGGCTCAGTGCCCTGGGGTTGGAGACATGCTCCCGAGGGTAGTGGGTGGGTTGAATAAGTGTAGCATGATGTAAGCTCCCAGAATATATGAGTGTTTGAGGTCGGACAAGTCTGAATTTAGGAGATAGATGGTGGGGCTCAGATCCCCAGGAGTGGTGATATGCTCCCCAGGGTGGTGTATGGGTAAAATAAGTGTAGCATGATGTCAGCTCTCAGAATCTATAAGGGTATGGTGTTAGGCGAGGCTTAGTGTAGGAGATATACGTTGGGGCTCTGTGCCCCGCTGCAAGCTTTCGGAATCTATAAGGATATTGGGTCAGGCGAGGCTTAGTTTTCGGAGATAGAGAGTGGGGCTCAGTGCAACTGGGGGGGGGTGGAAGGGTTCAATAAGTGTAGCATGATGTAAGCTGTCGGAATCTATAAGGGTATTGGGTCAGGCGAGGCTTATTTTAGGAGATAGAGGGTGGAGCTCAGTGAACCTGCGGTGGTGGAATGGTGTAGCATGAAGTAAGCAGCCAGAATATATTAGGGTTCGGGGGTTGGGCGGGGCTTAGTCAGAAGACATAGGTTGAGGTCGCGGAGCTGTGGACAGGAAAAATTTCAAAACTTCAGCATGGAAACTGATCACAAAACTGCAGGAAGTCCAACTGTTGGTAATTTTGAAAAAATGATATTACTTGTTATTAAGCATGCATGCTTCAGAAGTTTCAGAACATTCTGGTGGTTAGTTCAAAAGTATTATCGTATATGTATAAACATTTATCATGAAAAGACAAAGGGTGATCACAAAACTTTAACATGAAAACTGAATGTTGACACCAGCCAGTCAGCCAGCCAGACATCATTCCATCTGTCCAGAAATCAGTATTGGACTCGACATTGTATAATAATGATCCGTGTAACACTTGACAATGCAGCTTTCAATCTCAAAAAATTAAAAGTAGGAAGATGGAAAGCTCGACATCTCTCCCGTCCGCCAGCTTTCTATCTTGCAAAATTGAAGTAGAAAGATGAGAAGGTCTACATCGCTCCCGCATTCGAGCTTTCCATCTCGCAAAATTGAAAGTAGGAAGATGGAAAGCTCTACATTACTGCCGCATTTGGGCTTTCCATCTCACAAAATTGAAAACAGAAAGATGAAAAGGTCAGCACTGCTTCCATTTTCCAGCAAGACGGAAAGTTGAATTGTCAAGTGTTACATGGACCAAAAACTTCATAGTAAACAATGAGTATTTTAGTTCCTTAAAGGAGTACTTACCTTATTTTTAAGTTTGATTATATTTTTCAGCAATTGTATCCCAAAACTTATTATATTAAACTTATGTAGAAAAACTGCGAAATAAAAGAAATATTGAATATTTTGTCGCTCGCAGCGACGTGACTGGGCGCCGCCATTGCACCACTGCGTGATGTTTTTAGATGAGCGGAAGAGAGTGTATACTCATCTAAAAACGTCACAACGTCATGGAGATTTAAGGTTTCTCGTGTTGTTCATGCCGATAATTCCCACGGAAAGGAATCCAGTGAATTCACTGACGTTCCCGTTGATTTTAGTAGTTCAAGTGTAATCATGAAACTGTTAACGAATTTAGCAGTATCGTCGTTCAACTCAAATCACTAATCCGTTGCATAGGACGCTCTTTTAGTTTAGCGCTCAACTTCAATTTTTGTCCAAATTCAATCGAGCGAGTCTTAGTTGAAATACTTGCGGACGAAATTCTTCAACTGGCGGATATACCTAAACCACTTTCCTTTTAGGAATTAACCTCATGGGATTTACCGCGCCAGTTCTTTCCTCGAATTAAAACTCTGACCCAGAGTAAATCAAATGTCCATAGTTGAACATCCTTGCATCAAGCGTTAGCCCTGACGTTGTCCTGAATGCTGACGTCATCAGTCACGTCATCATACAGGCAACATGGAGGCGCCCACGTCGACGTCAAAGGGGAAACGTAGCTTCACAAATTGCAATAAAAATAATAGGTTATCGCCCTCAACGACAGTAAAATAGTTGGTTATATTTCTTTAAGGGTCTAGCCTTTGTATTAGGAACCCATATTAAATAAGGTAAGTACTCCTTTAATCAAGCAAATCATGTCGCACTGATTCAGTTTGAAAGCTTTCCTTGACAATTTGTGCCTGTACCGGTACTGTATATTATTTATAAAACCCCAGTGCATCAAGAGATATCTCCCAGTTCTGAAACTTCATTGGTCAATTCAAATATTCAAAAATAATTTTGGTATTATTATTGGGTTAAGGTAAAATCTGGCACAACGTCCAGCCAATCAGAGTTTCTGCAAAGGTTCACTGAGATGAGAACTACTTTACCTGGTCTCAGTGGGTAACCCTCCCGGCCTGCATGAGCTTCACCTTTAGGGATGTTGTAGATTTCAGGTGTGAAGCCGTACTGCCTCCAGACCTGGTGAAAGTTGTGGATCGTTTTCATGGCCTTCTCTATGTCACCGAGCAGACTCTGCAATACAAGTGATTCGGGTTTACAATGCAGTGCCAAAGAAATTGAAACTCTTCTGTTTGAGGAGATAATTTAGTCGATATGCAGAGTTTTCGGTAGGGTAAGAATGCCAGTCAAGATTTCAAGATATATGATCCTGTATTGCATGTTTCAACTCTGTGGCAGAAATGTATTGGATTTGAACCAGTGTACATCTGTCTTCAATATAAAATAATCTAGCTTATTACATGTACTTTCATAATTTGAAAAGTTTCGATATCACTTTCTTTTTTTAAAATTGGCAGTCTGGTTCTACCGTGGGTCACATGATACAGCTATATTTTCCACTCCAAATGTGGAGAGTTCCATTGTTTTCAACATCTCAAAACTTCAGCATTGGAAATAACAATTAAACTTTCAATAAATTTTAAGGGTACATTGAGTTTCAGTGCAAAAACACTTAAATAATCTGTTCTTTTTGTTAAAATAATTAAGATATGAAAGAAAGCATTCAAGTTATCTACACACAATTTAACCGGCAGTACCCATTCTTCAGAATCTAAAATTTCTATGTAGTATGTCTTCAATGGCCTGACCTGCATGCCAGGAAAGAATGCATCAAGTGACTGAAACACGGGAGAGGTTATCCCTCCTTTCTTCATGCTGGCCCACATATACCAGTCGTCTCGCTTAACATACATCTCCAGGGCCGTCTCGTATTCTGAAATACATGATTAAATATTCATAATCAATGTAGAAGAGTAGATTTGGAGTTAATGATTGAATTTTTGGTAATTTTCACTGCTACAATTCACCAGTTCTTGCTGAAGGGAGCAACTATTGGAAACTATATATGCTAGGCTTGGGTGCGTTCTTCAGTCTATATTCCTAATATAAAAATTTGACAGTACAAAGTTCTTTTACATAATTGTAAACATTCCAAAATCTGAACTCTGCCTATCACAGCTAGACTGCCTATCACAGCTAGACTGACAAATGACAGAATGCTGGGCTGCCATGGTTTAATGGCGACGTACAGAATAGTGGAATTTCAAATGTTGTGCATTTCTTAGGGGTCCCGTCCAATTAATCGAGGCACTTTCGAGATGGATCGAGAAATTTCTCGGCTGAAACCGGGAGGGCAGAACCGGGACCCCTGACGACTTCTCCCGGTTTGCTCCCGGTTCCATCTCGATCGAAACGTCCCGGTTTTCGAGATGGATATGAAATTGATTGATAATCTCGAAGGGGGTCCCGGTTTGTATATGTCCGTGTTTTGTTGCACTTAAATTGGTCGTTTCTTAGATTTTCAGTCCATCAGAAGGTTGTGCGGGTACCATATGTTTTTTTGGGGGGGAGGGGGGGGGACGATCGTTGTGTAAGCATATCGCAGCCTAAAATACAATTTCAATTTATTAAATGTTTAATCGATATATCCATGATTTGAATCCATTTGAGACAAAACGTTTCATTTACCTATATAAATTAAGAATATGAAATTGATTGATTGTATATCTGACTAATATCCGACGCGGAATAAATAACACATCAACTGGATATAATCTGAATAATAATGATATGAAAGCATGCTATAATTGTTATTCCATAAAATTGTTTTAAAACCAAACATGGGTCGTTTCAACCGAATAAATGAAGTGTTTTAACCTCGGTGTGTGTAATTTGTTTTATAATTTTGTATTATTCATTGTAGATTCCATTTTAATGAGAACTACCGTCTTGAAATATAGTTCAAGTGAGGAGATTATATCAGCAAAGTTTATTTCTGATATAATCTTGCCTGGTAGAGTTTAGCGGAAATAATGACAATAGGAACTAGAGGTGTTGATAATTCACACTACAGTCGGTCTGTGAAAACCGTGGACAGGAAACAACAGCGAAGAGAGAGAGGGGTTAATTACTTTGAAAGAAAAACTCCCGTTCTATTATTTATTGTTGGTTTCATGTGCCTAGCAAATTAGCGCCCAATTCAGAGTGCAATCAAGCTTCAAATCAACGTTCATGTACATTCACTACGACAATACCACATGTTGTCAGTGTGAAAAGCTTATTGTGAATGCTCAAAAACTTCGATCGCGCGTTTATTTTTATATTATCTGGTTCCCAATGCATTACCAGCGGCTCCTGTGGTCTTCAAAGCTGCTGTATTTCTGAAAACCGAGGAAATCTTTGAAGAGACGTGGTACAATAATTTTTCAAGTCCAGATCCTATCAAATAAGTAGTATTAAGGAAAACCTCCCATTCTGATACACTTTCAGAAGAAGATATGGAATTTTATTCCAGACTTGTAGAATTTATTACAATTCGCAGTTCCTGGACATATCTCAAAGTAATTCAAATTCTAAAACAGATTAGAAATAATTTACACTGAATAAAAATGAGTCAACTTATGAAATTCAATTGGTGATGTTTTTTTTCCTTTCCATACATAAAAATTGCGCTGTCAGAGCAAATATGCGACTACAGATCTCTAGACGGAATAACAAAATAATGTTAAAAGAATCATGTTCAAATGTACTTCATTATCCAGGGCTTATTGCATTTGTACTCGCCGAGATTAGTCACGCTGCCACAGAGAAGTACATAAAGCGCGAGGATGCTCTTCCGAATGGTTCAAAACTTCATTAGAAGGCATCTCGATTCCATTCTCGAAGCAAGTCGATTTATTTCGAGGGGGATCGAGATGAGCTTTTACTTCGAGAGGAAACCCGGAGCAAACCGGGACAACAATCGATAGAGATAAACCGGCACCCTTCGAGACGAGATATTTATCGGTTTTACTCGTTTATCGAGAAACCGTCTCGATCGATTGGACGTGACCCCTTACTATACATCATAAACCCTGATTGATTCGAACAGAGAATGAAACTTAGCTTTCCAGACAAACATGGAACAAAAGCAGTGTATAATATGTGTAGCTGTAGACATGATGGGAGCTAGCAATAACCAGAGCTAGCATTTACAGCATGAATCCTCTAAGGCAGAATAATATAAATTTCTAGCTTCACAGGCACTACTGTGTCATTTTGTACTGCAGTGTCAACCCGTATCATCACTGACAAAAAATTCTTTATAAATTTTTCTTTTCAAACTTTTGTCCAAATAATGTTCTTGAACAATGAACAGGGGTCACAAAAATTTTTTTCAGTTGGTCGCCATTTGGCGAGTAATGCTAAAAATTTACTCACCACATTGGCAACCTGATGTTTTATTCACTCGCCAATCCAGAACGACCTTTCCATGTAATAAAATGACAGTCGAATCAGTGTTTCCAAGTTTAGTTTGAAAAAAAAAGAGAGAAAAAAAAAACATGTAGCAGCAAAATTTTGCGCAAACGAAATGATCATTCGTGTGTCAGTTACGCAATCTGATTAAAACTCAGACTTAATAACTGCTCCTCTATTGGACATGTCGCTAATTTGTCCGATAGAGGAGCAGTTATTAAGTCTGAGTTTTAATCAGATTGAGTTACGCAAATCCGAAATGGCCAGAACGAAAAGTCGGTCAGGTGAAACAAAACTTCCAAACTCTTCTCTGCAAACTTTTACCACATGACGTGTTTCTTTCAGCATACCAAATTGAGCTAGTGTAACTCGACTACAATTGTTTTAGAAGCGACACTAAAGTCAAAACGCACTCTTTGCACTGGAATAAGATGGGCCGTTTGAACTCTTGAACTTGAACTTGCAAATTCCTGCCAAGTTTGTTTCATAGAATTTGTTTACGTTAAGTTCTACTACGATGATTTCATTGCAGTCAGCAGGTCGTGAATTAACTTTTCTGGGGCGAGCACGTGATCTTATTGTGTCATGCCAAATAAGAATTCGTCCATGTGCACAGGGTTTCAAGTGCGCGGAAATTACATCAGACCATGTGGGCTTTATAAATAGACTAGGCTTTCCCCATGTCTGAGTATCGTTGACATTATTCTCCTTGCCATTATTTCCTGTACATTTTCGGCCTGATCAGATTTCGCTGCCTGATAAACAAAACACAAAATTACTTTGGCGACTAAACACTTCATGAACCAAAAATTCACTCGCCACTTTGGCGATTTACTCTATTTTTTAATCGACACATTGGCGAGTAACTGAACAATTCAGTCGCCAGTTGTCATTTTTTAGTCGCCATTGGCGAGTTGTCGACCGGGTTTTGTGAGCACTGATGAGCCAAAGAGTTGTTTGACGTTTTGTTTTGTATACAGGAAATAGTATTGTAGAAGGCTGATTCTGGGTTTCAAGCAAACTGTACTATAAAATACTGAATTGGTTTGCTAGAAAAGATGGATATATTTGGTCTATACAACAGAAGAAAAAAAAAGATTAAAAAATCCCCCCTGGATCCTCTTTTCCAAAAAAGTGCCCGTGAAGCTAGAGATGTTAATCAGTCTGTCAATCTGCTGGGTGAATTCATGAACAGGATGTGTAACTGTGGGACATTATATTGAGAAAAGCTCACCTCGGTACATCTGTAAGAGCTCCGAGTTTTGGAACATGACGGCACCCTTGACCAGGTACTCAAAGTAAGAGTCTACACCACCTCCTATTCCAGCATCTGTGGCTGTCCACTTCCCAGATATCACATCAATGTGGTTACCAACCTGAAAGCACATACAATTCTTGCATTTTAAACAGTGACGAGGTGCTCTAGATTAAATTCACTGATTTTTTTCAAGCTAAGCTAAAACAGAAGACCCCTTATTGGGTCATGTATCTGTCATCTAACAACATTTGTAACATTCAAAGTAGACTACGGTAATTTCCCTATTAATTCGCGATGTAGTGATGAAACTCAGCACTCCAAAAATTGGCTACTTTCGAATTATTTGTTGTGCGATGTGAACACATCGTTTCAAGTTTGTTTCCTATACAGTGAACCTTGATAATGATAATAATAAAAATACGGCCTCTTTCACGAACATGCTATTAGATATTGTATTGTATGTTGAGTATTATTAGAAGGGAGAAAAATCAGAGAACCTGATGAAGAATGCAGGACGAGTCAGATCGATCACCGTAATTCTGTAGGTTTGTTTACGGTCAAATATACTTACCACATGGGGTCTGCGTAAATACCTCACCTTGTCGTGTGGATAAAAACACGGACGTATGGACTGTTAGGGGGAGGGAGGGGGGGAATGGATGTTCTGAAAGAAAAAAGGAAACCCTTTCACCATTGTTTGTGATCTTCCAGGCTTGTCGATACGTTGTCATGCACAAACAAGTGATGCTCGAGAATTGTAGTCCAGATTTTTTATTTTTAGAAATTTTTATTGATCAAAATACTAAAATAAAATCAACGTTAAATGTACATCCTTCCAAAAGGCTTTTCGTGATGGCTCATTTCTGACGTCAAATAATGGTCGTTTGATTGTCCACTTCACCTGATAATATAACGAATAGCATACAGCATACCGAAAGGTTAAATCGCATCTTGCTTTCCCCAAACGAAGAATTCAGTTGCTGTGAAGAAATCTGATGCAATTCACCAGCACACACGTTACAACTTGATATCTCCGCGGGAACGTCACCCGACAAAGTTTGAACTCTGCTCCCTTCCAGTGCCTCCTTTGAACACGGACCAAGTGCCTCCCATACGAATAATACAGGGCAGGTCGGGCAGGTAAATGGGGGACAGCGAGGGGTTTAGCATATACGACGAACAAATATATTAACTTTGAAGATCTCTCAAATTTGTTACTTAAAATAATGTGTGTTTTTCAAATAAAGGAATGCTGGTTTAAAGAAAGATATTTGATATACGAACGCTGGAAACTGAAGAATGATTCAATAGCGGGCCGTGTGCAGACACTCGACCATGTGCGGGGGGACTGCCGTATATATTTTTCCCGACTGCGGCGAAACGCGATCAAGTTAGGATAAAATTACAGGACTGCGGAGTTAATTGAATCAATTTTTTTCTTTATAGACTGTAAGTAATAGTAATTCAGTCTGATTATATTGTACCATTCCCTGTTGTTTCTCTGCGTTTACAAATAATAGCATACGGTGATATACTATACGAGATTCTAGTAACATATTCACTTTACTTTCATCGGCACGAACTCCCTGGCGAAAACGGGAGTGTTCGAATTTATTGTTTCACGGATATTGAAAATGCTCCCGTGTTCGTTTTATTAGGATGGACAAAATCACGACAGCGGAAAAATCGGCCGTTTTCGAATTAAATTTGGAAGGTGAATTAATAGGGAAATTACCGTAGTTTCAAATAGAATGTATTCTTCCTCCACACAACGGGATTCAAATCACTATG
The DNA here is from genome assembly GCA_036873755.1 of Hanleya hanleyi. Classification (NCBI taxonomy): domain Eukaryota; kingdom Metazoa; phylum Mollusca; class Polyplacophora; order Lepidopleurida; family Hanleyidae; genus Hanleya; species Hanleya hanleyi. The sequence goes on along the minus strand of JAVTVY010034815.1, from coordinate 98,687 downwards.
AATGGTAGCTATTTACAAGCTGGTCACAATACATCAGCACTCCATTCCTATCTGAGGAAGGAAAGTTCTACTCATGACAAAACAAAGTTGCCTCATGGTTAAAACTCTGAATACCACAGTGAGCTGTGGCTATATCTTCACCTTAATGGTACCATAATAGTACCAAAGCGGACCATCAGTGATAAGGTCTCTTCTATTATTTGGCCTGAAAACTTTGAAATTTCCCGTGTATGCCACCTATAAAATCAGACAGAGGCTCAAGTTTGCTGGACAAAAACTTCCAACGGTATCACTAAAAGATGCAAAAAAAACCGTAAATTTTAATTCTTAAACTTCATACGGCTTAAGTTTATTAGCTGTCCACAGGGAAGATCATGTGTCATGAACGCATATGTGTAGCTTTCAGATTTCACCAACATCGCTGATTATTCTGCGTGTCAGAGAAACGACAGCCTGTACCAGCCAGGGAGCACTCGCGTATATGCCCGTGGCCTATCCTTGTAGCCGCCATTCACCCAGCGGAGAAAAACCGATTTTAGGACTGCTCCCGCTGTATCCATTAATGACAGGGAGATCAAAAGCTATATCAGTTTATAGGTGGCATAACTATATTCACAGATTTCCATTGAGGGGATTTCCTCTGCATTGTTGTTGAGTGATGAAAGTTGCATAGGCAAAAACTGCGTATGCTGTGGATTTGACCCCCTCTCTACCCCTGTACACAAGGTATATGGCCTGTGACATACCCCTCCCCCTTTTTGCATATGTAATACTTGAATGCCCCCAAAACTAATTTAGAAGTTGACAAATGTGTGGACCAGAAATGAAGGCCCTTTTCTTCATCATACATCCTATACATACCAGTCCAATATCTGACCGAGATTGCCAGAGTGCACGCAAAGCTCGCATGGCCACCTGTTCAAACACTGGATCCCCTGTGAACCGGGATAGGGCCCCAAATTCCACGATGTACGTGCCCACCCCAGCTGTACAAGTTATTGTAGTCTCCCCTGTTGGTACGCCATATCTCAAATTCACGGTGCCATATGGCATACCGGTTGTTGTGTTAAAAGCTGTAGAAAGAAAATATGTTCACATGGTGAAAGTGATATTATTTGTAATACATGTAACTAATTTACACCTCAGGGGAGAGTGAGTGAGTGACTGCGAATTAACGTCGCTTTCAACTATATTTCAGTCATATCACAACATTGAGTCCTATTCCTTTTCACATCCGGGAACCACACGGGTGGGGTCCTATTCCTTTTCACACCCGGGAACCCCACGGGTGCCTTAGTTAGTCGCCTCTTATGACAAGCTGTCTGAGGAGCCGAGGCCTATACTTATCATGACCTGCGGTGTGCACAACGACATCCCAGGTCAATCCCCGGAAGCCCACGGGGCTCAGCATTGCCCTATTTTTTCTTATGGTTTTTAAAAAAGATTGAAACTTCACAACAAGACTAGTTTGTTGGTATTTAGTCATGGTTTAGATAAGCAGACAGACATCAAACATGAGCCGACATTACACTCTCAACCACTGTAAGACAACATCACATAACTCAAGAAGAAGTTGCTATTAGAGATCACTTATCACTTATCCTACCATTTTGACAAAAGTTTTGAGCACTGGGCATTTTCGATTAAAGTGTGTGCAAGTTTTAGCAAGTGCCCGGCATGGACAGAACCCTGATTTGATGTAATACCCAAGAAATTTAAGCAATATGGTAATCCCTCTAATAATTCAATCACAGGAAGTGAAATTTCTCAGTATGAAAACCGGGGATGATCAAATTTATTAGAACAGGCAGGCACAAATTGGTTCAAAATCATGCATATAATCCATTATTTCTTCATTATTTCAATGATTTTACAGGGTGATCAATTTATTAGAACCACCGATTGAATTTTGTCCCCAATATTGGGAGATTGAATTTTGTGAGGGGGATTGAATTATTAGAGGCATTACCATAACCCAGAGATGTAAGGTCTGTCTTTCATCCACTCCATACTACCATATTTGGTTTTCAATGGCATGTCTTGCAACAAATGTTCCCATTCATTCTCACATGTTGGTTATGAAGTTTTTAATAAATAAAACCCCCACCTGGAAGAAGTCTTCGTGCCACATCTTCAGCTAATCGTAGGAGAGGACCAGAGCAGGGCCAACCAGGCTCAAGCAGCATACCAGCCTTCTTACAGAACAGGTGAGCCGACATCAGACCCCCGACCACTGTAAGGCAATGTTACATAACTATAGAGAACAAGTGAGCAGACTTCAGTCCACTGATCACTGTAAGGCAATATCACATAACTTAGAGAACAGGTGAGCAGACATCAGACCCCCGATCACTGTAAGGCAATATCACATAACGTAGAGAACAGGTGAGCAGAAATCAGACCCCCGACCACTGTAAGACAATATCACAAAACTTGCAGAACAGGTGAGCCGAAATCAGACCCCCGACCACTGTAAGGCAATGTTACATAACTACAGAGAACAAGTGAGCAGACTTCAGACCACTGACCACTGTAAGACAATATCAGGTAACTTGGAGAACATGTGAGCAGACATCTGACCCCCGATCACTGTAAGGCAATATCACATAACGTAGAGAACAGGTGAGCAGAAATCAGACCCCCGACCACTGTAAGGCAATATCACATAACGTAGAGAACAGATGAGCAGACATCAGACCCCCGACCACTGTAAGGCAATGTTTAACTATAGAGAACAAGTGAGCAGACTTCAGACCACTGACCACTGTAAGACAATATCAGGTAACTTGGAGAACATGTGAGCAGACATCTGACCCCCGATCACTGTAAGGCAATATCACATAACGTAGAGAACAGGTGAGCAGAAATCAGACCCCCGAACACTGTAACACAATATCACAAAACTTGGAGAACAGGTGAGCAGACATCAGACCCCAACCACTCAGACTGTAAGGCAATATCACATAACTTAGAGAACAGGTGAGCAGACATCAGACCTCCGACCACTGTAAGAAAATATGACATAACTTAGAGAACACATGAGCAGATATCAGACCCCCGACCACTGTAAGGCAATATTACATAACTTAGAGAACAGGTGAGCAGACATCAGGCCCCCAACCACTGTAAGACAATATCACATAACTTAGAGAACATGTGAGCAGACATCTGACACCCGATCACTCTAAGGCAATATCACATAACTTAGAGAACAGGTAAGCAGACATCAGGCCCCGATCACTGTAAGACAATATCACATAACTCAGAGAAGGGGTGAGCCGACATCAAACACCGACCACAGTAATGAAAAATCACATAACTCAGAGAACACATAAGCAGACATCAGACCCCGATCACTGTAAGGAAATATCACATAACTTAGAGCACATGCGAGCAGACATCAGACCCCTGACCACTGTAAGGCAATATCACATAACTTAGAGAACAGGTGAGCAGACATTAGACCCCCGACCACTGTAAGACAATATCACATAACTTAGAGAACAGGTGAGCAAAAATCAGACCCCCAACCAATGTAAGGCAATATCACAAAACTTGAAGAACAGGTGAGCAGACATCCGACCTTCGACCACTGTAAGACAATATCACATAACTTAGAGAACAGGTGAGCAAAAATCAGACCCCTGACCAATGTAAGGCAATATCACAAAACTTGAAGAACAGGTGAGCAGACATCCGACCTTCGACCACTGTAAGACAATATCACATAACTTAGAGAACACATGAGCAGTTATCAGACCCCCGACCACTGTAAGGCAATATCACATAACTCAGAGAAGAGGTGAGCAGACATCAGACCCCCAACCACTGTAAGACAATATCACATAACTTAGAGAACAGGTGAGCAGACATCAGACCCCCGACCACTGTAAGACAATATCACATAACTTAGAGAACAGGTGAGCAGACATCAGACCCCCGACCACTGTAAGACAATATCAAATAACTTAGACCGGAGTCTGATGTCTGCTCACCTGTTCTCGAAGTTATGTGATATTGCCTTACAGTGGTCGGGTGTCTGCTGTCTGCTCACGTGTTCTCTAGTAAGGTATGTGATATTTACTTACTGTGGTCGGTGTTTGATGTCTGCTCACCTGTTCTCTAGGTTTTGTGATATTGTCTTACAGTGGTCGGGCGACCACTGAAAGACAACAGTCTAGCGCCCTGTCCTTTTTTTATTCAAGGTAGGGATCTGCTCTCTATTGCATTTCCAATTCCAGGAGATAAAAAGTTGAGAGAGTGATGGTGAGTGACAGCAATCACTCTCCTTAATTCAGGTCATTCTCTTAGTCTTACCTCGGATGTTTGTCTCAAAAACAGAGGCATTGATGTCGATATCAAAGCTGGCCTTGTCAATGAGAAGATGGGCTACTCGTCTGAACTCCGAGTGGTTCCCCAATACAGCCAGAGTATCCAAGGCATCTATCAGAGTCAGAGAGAAACTGGAGAAGGAAAATGACTCTATCGTCAATGTCACTGCATGGTAGACCATATATAAAAGTTCTATGTTGATGAAACTATGCACACAGAAGATTGATACCATAGCGGTGAATACAAATCATTACATAGGTGGGTCTAGTAGCGTGATTTTAATTGTTCGGGTAAACTGAGCATCTTGATCACCTGCAACATTTGCCAAAGGCTTTTCAAGTCGTGAAGTATTGTATTTCATATATTGTTAGATTCTTCAATTCAGTCTAGTGAACAGGATGAAAATGAAGAATGACCGAGATAATGTCAGATAATGTTACCAGGTGTCCATGAGGCGATGTTTGATGTCACAGTGAAATAAAAGTTCTAAGATAGTGTTTGACATCGCAAAGCATCATTCTCAGAATGTCGATGCGTGTTTTGCGATGTCATCTCAGGCAATGAAGCCAAGTGAAGATGCTGTCAAGATTTTTTTAACTCTTTGCCTACGGAATAAATATTCACAACTGGCCGGAATAAATTATGCAAAAATATTAATTTCCGCGTATGGTTATAATAATGGCCCTAAGATTTTTCCATGGGTACCGTAGGTAGGGTAAACTATATATTTTTACAATCCTTATGCTTTGGGGATTCATATAAATAAAAACTTGTGATGGGAACCATTCTTGAATAGTTTTTTTTTTTTAAGTCGGGAGAAAGAAAAAAAACACGCACAGCTTACGAAGTTACGTTGCCCACACGGGATGGTGACGCCATGCTTGGAAAACCCCTTCTTTCATTTGTCGCATTTCATGAGGCTATCTATATATTTTTACAATCCTTGATGCTTTGGTGATTCGTATAAATAAAATCTGATGATGGAAACCTTTCTTGAACTTGTATGTTGTCTAGTCAGGGGAAAACAAAAACACAACACACGACGGCCGCAGCCGCCATTTTTGGAGTTTCCCCACACAATTGTCACATGACAGGACTTTATTTGGGGATTCCCGATGTAATAAACTCTAAATCGAGGCTGAAAAGAATGTAGCCATTGATTCATATATCACGGGAGCGTTAGTTGGTCAATTGTTTGCTACCGAGGCCGAAACAACCAATCACAGGTATGTTAGATAAGGCTATCAAGAAGCCGCTGACAACGGCTTTCTGGCGCAAGTTTACGAAACGTGAGCTGCTCACAACGGCTTGCCGTAGGCAATGAATTCAGAATGTCAAAAGTATGACTTCAATGCCCATCATATTAAAACATTAGGTCACAGAGTAACATTCACAACAGTTCATCTCAACTACCAAATGACTTTTATCAAAATATGTTATTTGCTAAATATTTTTTAAACATTACTTCCTCTTTAAATATAAAACATGAGGGTGTGAGACACTCAAAACCAAGTAATTGAGAAATATGCTGGGAATTTGCAACATATTATTGCTATATTAATTTACTAATCATCCAGAATGGTCTTTTTAGACCATATCATTAATTCTGCAGATATAACAGCCAGGTTATATCCAAGCATATATCACGAAATCATAGATTATTACTCCCAAAAATGAGCACAACTCTGTAAAATAAGGGCCAAGATGAATAGTTTTTTGCAGGCTTCTAGCATACAACTAGATAATCAGTTTGAAAAAATTGGTAGCTGTACCAAACACAGTTCTTCAGATATAACTGGTTACAATCAAGCATAATCCGCGATTATCACACCCGGAAAGAGGCATAACTCCATAAAATAATGGCCTATGACGATTAATTCTTTGTACACTTAAAGGATACTACTAGATATATACGTTTCTAAAATTCAGAAGCTGTACCAACCACAGATCTCCAGATATAACTGGTTCCATTCAAGTATATATCTCAAAATCAGAGATTATTATATCTGAAAAGGGCATAACTCCATAAAAATGGACTGAGACGACTAAATTGTGTTGCTGTTACATTTATAGTAACTACACTTTACACATAAATTTCTGCACTTCCTGGAAGTATTCTTTTAACTACATGTATTCAAGGTACATGTATATTCCAGCTATCATGTGCACATTGTTTTCACACCAAAGTCATCATCATTACTAAAGCTCAATTCCTACTTCATGTATCAAGATTTATTACCTGCCCCAGGTGTCATGTCCATCACAAGTGAGTGGGCGGAGCTCATCGTACGGGTAGGCATGTTTTATGTACCCATCGTAGGCATGGTGGAACATTCGCACCACCCTCTCCCTGTAAAACAGTGATCAAGAAAATTCATCAAGATTCACATGTGGCGATACGAAAACAAACCACAAACAGGAGAGATAACAAATTTGTAATCACATCAAGGGAGACAACTCTTGGAAAAGGGCTAAATAGTACCACATAAACCATCTTATAATGATATGAAGGCACAAAGCTCTTGGAATCAGACAGCACTCAATTACGAACATAAACTTGAGTAAAATAAGTAGCAGATATATTTTGAGCGCCAATGGAAAATTAACAAATACATGCATAAAATGAGATAAATACGCATGTAAGTTGAACATACCAACCTGAAACTATATACACAACATAAGAAGCACAGAAACATGGACACTTTTAAGTAAAAAGCTTCTGAACTCTTTCTTGTAGTGTAAGAACTACATTGTATCTTGCGCTGTGTGTGCAACACACACGTTCTTGTGCTGTGTGAGCAAGTCACAGAGCCAATCTCTTCAAATCTTGATCATGTATCGGGTGGACCCTTCATGTCAAATATTTGAATATTTCTTCACAGAACTGTGAAACAAATCCATCCCTTGTTCAAACGTTCACCTGACGTGTATTAGTGAACACCAATATAGCACATAATTTCTTTGTTATAATGAATAGATTCTTTACTAGCTTCATGCATTGTTGTTGCATTTAGTAACATTTATAAACTGATTACAAAAAGTAGTTCACTGGGTGCCTCAAAGTCACCTGTCACACAGTCACTTTTATTTTAGTTAAAATTCCAGTGACAAGACCATGCTTGATCGCCATGAGTATATACGAGAAGAAAATAGGTAATATTGGTAATGTGACTACACCATTTAAGTGTTTGAAATTTTGAACTGGATATTGACTTGATATAATTAGCAGTGGATGAAAAAATTCCTTGAAGCGATGATGTATATGCAGGGCGTCGGAAGCAAATTCAAAGTGGTACGCAGGGGTTATTCTTGACAAAATGTTTTCATCTACTCAATTTCTGAATTCAATAAAACTCAATTTTTTTTTTTGGCGCGCTAAATAATGCCTAAAACTCAATTTTTCCCGACTTTCATCGAATGAAGTATGAAAACTCAATTTTTCCCAATTTTCATCGAATGAAGTGCGAAAACTCAATTTTTAGTGCCTTTTCATCTTAGAAATAGGAAGAATCGATCATTCAGTAGTTTTAGTCCGAGCTTAATGCAGGTGTCAAGCGAACCACTCCCGGGGTTTGGTGGGACTAATGGAATTTACACATTACAAAATCTATTCATGGAGACACTTTACATTTCTTGACATTTGGCAGCTCTACATCATCCCGCCTACTTTCACTTTCAGCGACGTGCAAATGCCTGCGTCGGACTCTCCCCATTTACTGGAGTTTATTATTGATCATCGACGAGGAGTCAACTGTATGAATGTCTCCCTGCATAGATCTTTATTCAGTTCTTTATTTTTCTAAGTTCAGTTTTTCAGCATTTTAAATCCCAATCCTTGACATTTCACCTGTACATTCACATCAACTCTGGAACGATATGTTCGCAACCGCAGCACCTCCATCAGTCTCAGACGAGTTCTTCTGTCTGTGGTATTCATGGCGGGAACTGTCGTCGATAAGGTAAACACCACATGACCACACCACATCCTGGTACCTGGAGTCGGAAATCGCCAACCCCAGTTTCCCCTCATAAAGAAATACAGGCGAGGGTTCCCCACATACACCGCACAGGGGTAGAATTTCGCAAAATTTTGCGAGAATCCAGTTGGATTCTCAATGGCTTAGTTTGCGAGTATCCAGAGAATCCAAATTTGCGGACTTTGTATTCCCAGTGGCACAGTTTGTGAGAATCCAAATTTCTCGCACCCAGCATTTCTTGACCAGTTGCCACTTCCATCAGTGCTGGTCACTGTGCAACTAGATGTAAACTTCTCAATGGGAAATTGATTGAAATCACTTTATTTATATATTCTTAGGAGGGTGGTTAGCACACCTAAAATAGCACACCCTTAAATTAGTTCAGGCGAGTGATTGGTTATCTCCATTGATGAGCAGTATTCAACCTAAACATTTTTTGCTAAGTGGTAAGTATATATAGTCTGAATCTTATTTCTTTTGTATCTTTGTATTGAAAAAAAACAAAACAATTGGGATTGTCTGCATTGCAAAAAAAAAAAATAAATAAAAAATAAAATCTTGCCACCTGCCTCATTTCCTGGCAAGCAGTAAAACAATTATTAATGAACCTTTGTATAAAGACTAGGCATAACAGCTTGGCATGGATTTATATCAGATACCGGTACGCAGCAACATTAAAAAAATAAGGAAATTCCTGATATTTTTGTCCCACATATTTTCATTTCATACCATGATGGTTTTTACAGTGAAAGATAAAAATTACCAACAAAATTCAAGAGTCGCAGACATAAACAAGAAGTGCAGTGCCGTTAAAGTTAAAATCTTGACCTCAAATAAACTGACTTCTGAAGAAATGCGTCTTCTCAACGCAAATGGGTAGACCGCGTTGTTGTTCTTCATGACAGCTCATGCAGGCAATGTCTCTGAACGATCCATTTTTATTTTCACAAATTTCCTTACCGCTTGATTCTACTTTGCCCGATGTGCTGTCTTAGGGAAAATTGTTTATCAATCTAATTATGAACGAATCCGAATCAAATTCATCTGCGAATTGATATTCAAATGTCCCAGATTTTATTTTCACCCTCGTGTTATTCGCTGTGAGGACCACGTGTTAGCCGGATTCAATTCCTTCATATAGGCTGTTTTCGCCTGTTGGGTTTAACGTAGGTGGCTTTGCACCAACAGCCGAGCGAAGGAGAATACACTTGAGTCATTTGGCGCCAGTCGGGAACCATTACAGAAAGTATTCGAGGCGCCCAAAAAATAATCTAGCAAAGGTTTCCGAGGGTTAGTTAGCGCATTACGTCATCAAACATAGAAGAACAAAACGTTTGCGGTGCGTATAACAACAACAACGCACACATCGCTCTTCCGCCACGTGAGTGCAGTCTTTTCTTTCTTCTCGCGAGCTGTATTATCTTTGCATTTCGTTACAGAAACTCAATTTTATTGAAGGAAACTCAATTTTTTCGCGCGAATGTCCAAAAAATAAAATACTCAATTTTTTCATGGAAAACTCAATTTCGAAAAAAACGTCAAAACTCAATTCTTATTTGTTTTTCATCGGGGTTACCCCGATGAAAAACTGTCAAGAAAAACCCCTGGGTACGGCCTTCGAGGCAGGGCTGGCGGATGCAGGGCCGGGGGACTACTATCATAGCACTTTAGGTGAGGGTCCAGGGGCCGCCCAGGCCCCGGAAGCTCCTGAGGTCTGGATCGCCGGAGAAGCGTTCTGAGCGATTTCTGGTGAATAAAATCACTCTGCAATGAAGTGTGTTTTTTAGTTCATTCCTAATCCTTTTACCATGAGAACGCAATGGATGGTGGTTTTCTGCGATGCTAAATTAGAAAATATTTGTCTAGTAAAGTAACCTAGATACATTGTGTAGACGTATCCGATATAATTCTTATGGACAATGAGGTGTTAGTAAATTCATTCCAGAAGTAGCGCCGTCTAAATTTATAATTTAAAAGTACAGATAGTGACGCTAGCTATATTTTGCAATAATACAGATGGCTGCTGAATTATTTCATGGAACGCGAAAAGAAAAAAAAACTGTTAGAAAAACACTCTACCCTGACCATCATTATAGTTTATACTTGCAGGGAATTACCCGGAGAATAGAGTACTTGCGGTAAAATCATTGGGCCACAACAGCGCTAGCTCTGCAAACACCCGACCACGTATTGTGATGACTTGGGGCCCGGAAGTGAGTCACATGACCTCATTTTAAATGTATCGTGTACGCATGCTCATTAACCTGATGGCGTGAAATCATTCAGGTAAAAAGTGATGGCTGGAAGAACGCGTTGGTGTGTGTGGATTTTTGCTGTTAAATCAATTATATCCTCGTGAAGACATAAATAAACGGTTGTGGTCGATAGGATATGGATTTGAAAAGACAGTAAGTTACTAAATTTAGTTGTTGATGCCATATTTTTAGCGTAAATAGTCCCCCTCGCCAGACGGGTGGGACCGGATTTTTACTCGCTGTTTACGTATGACTCGCTGCTCCATCTATGAATTACGACCGTCAGGTATCACATCAATTCATAGATGGTTTTCTCCATCTAAGTGTATACTTAAGAAATAATGTTTTCATAGGCATGCACAGTCTATATTTCAGGCATGGATAGTGTGGGCAACTTTATATTTTAGGGCAAGGGCAAACTCTGCCTCAAAAACATTCACTCTATTCTATTGCAATATTTAAATTGATTAACAAAGACAATGAAAGGTTGAAAAATAATGGCAAGTTGCGCAACCTCACTCCACTTTGCTGAAAAGTCACAGTCACAATGTTCTACTGTGCTAAAAGGTGCTAACAAGATTATGTTTGCAAACATAGTACCAAATTTGGAGGGGGGCAGTGGCACCGCACATCATTTTTTTTATCTGTTTGTGTTCGGCAGTCTGCAGCAGACGACGTATGCCACGTGTAACAAGGCATTTTTTCATATTACGCCCGTAAACCTAACTACCTGTACACCGCTAGGTCCTTTTCTTCTAGCTTTTGTCCCGTAAATTCGCATCGTAGACATACAACAAGATGAAGAAGAGCTAGAACAACAGAAAATATCTCAGACCATGCTTTCATTTTTCACAAAATCTGAAATATCGCCGTAGACGAGAATAACGCGCACTGGCGAGAAAACGGTCTCTTCCGGTTTGAGGCCATATTGGTTAGGCAAAGTGAGTTCAAAACGCCCAGGAATCTCTCTCAATCTTCGAATATTCTCGTCATCTGAATTCGATAGCCATATGTTAAAATTTAAACAACCCACTTTAACATATTTAGTCTGCACATACTTGTAATAAAGTCATTTATCGAATGATTATCAACCTTGTTTGACATGTGGTACCTTCTTTGGATATTGACGGAAATTGGACCATCCATAAAGAGGCGGGAGTAAATAAACACTGATTTATGTCTTGAACGAAGTGTTTTTACTTCTCCGGCTGTGCATTGACTATTGAACAGATTAGTGGATCTGTGCCAGCTTTATCACCCGTGCTAGAACAATTTAGGATGATTTGATGACCATTTTCTGTTTGAATTCTATTGTCCGTCTAGGCTCTAGCTATTTCGCACACTATTTTCGCACAGGTAGGCTACAGTACATCCACTGGTCCAAAAGCGATACACTTTTCAGTTTTTGCTACGTGTGAGAAGCCCTTGTCCTGTATTTCTAACTAACATCTCCGACATGATCAATTATGTTGATCATATGTTGCGGTAAAAACATTCACTAGGAACATCGTATTTGAAAAATTACACTGTTTGTGCGCTGATTGTTGCACAAGCAGATAAATTGCAATCTGGAATTGTCAGCAATCCGACGGCCAATGATTTGACTTTTGACAAAACCCGGTTTTGGCGAAAGACCTATCATCCACGAGGTCCCCGAACAACATAAATCAATGGAATGAGTTGAAAGAGCCTGAACCATTATATATCCATGAACCGAAATGCAATCATATCTTTCTTCAAATTTATTTCGAGCGGGCTGAAATAAGCAATACCATAAGGACTGATATTGATAGAATGAACAACTATAGAAATCTTTTTTTCTAATACCCTGTAAATCGCATGTAATCTTTGAAACATTTTATAGACCCACTCTTCCGCTTTCCCGGTGAAGAAAAAAATGAGTTGCTCGACGGGTGTGAGCTTGCGCACTTCCGGATTTTTGTGAATGAACCGTTTTATGTTTTCGTGGGAAGTTAATAGAGGTAAATAAAGAATAGATTATTTTATACAATGAATTCAAGAAGCTCGAAAAAAAGAGCCTCTAAATTTTGATCCAGGCGCGTGATTGAGTGCTTTCGCGCTCGTGATTCTTGAAACCAAAGCACTGCACTGGGTCCAAAAGCGTAATAGTAAAAGAAGGTGGTATAATAAATACAACAAGAGGTTAGCTAATATGAAGTGTTGATAGTATATGATTAGAAATAATAAAATGGGGCCATCCTTAAAAATAAGTTTGTTGCGCGTAACCCGACCGACTGTCCAAAAATCCGCCGACTGGAAATTTTTTTCGCCGATTTTCCGACCGGTCATCTTTTTATTTTATTTTGCTATGTCAGAATTATCTCCCCTATCTCCTCGCTCGTGTAAACGTATGTAAAACGTTCGCCTAGCAAAAGCAAGCAGGATTTCACTCTCCAGTAGTCGCGATGTGAGCTTATGTCGCACGTTTTGAAGGCATATCCTCCATGGCCCAGTCCGTAGGAGAATGCAGTTTTCGTCGACCACGTGTATATGGCGGGAAGTTCCCCCTTCTGTTTTGTGTTTGGGTTTGGACGAGAGGACAATAAACACATCGAGAGGCAACAGCAACACAGGATGGGAAAAATATTTCAAAACGGTTGGTTATTAAAACCTGCCGTAAAGAGCTCTGTCGCGAATCGACTTGGAACGTAGACATGTGTAGGACTGTCACCATGCACCACGTGGGTCCGTACACGGACAGATTCTGAGACTGACGATGTTACAACAACAACGATGTTTGGATTTCTACTTTTATCCGAGAAGACTTCAGTGTGCCTAAATGCAGAAAATCTATACTGCTTTGTTGTTTAACGGAAACTTTATAACCCTCTATGTCGGTGGCTTCAGCGGTCTTGACAAATTAGATGGTGCCGTCAGCTTAATTTTGATGTTCCGATGTCGGCATCAAATACGCTTGTCAGAATTCCACCTCGGACTAAATTCCACGAAAAGACACAGGTTAGAAACTTAGTATTTGCCTCATTGTTGTCAGTAAATTAAATTACGATGTATTTCTAATCTGAATAAAGGAAGTACCTAAGTATTCAATAAAAGCACACCATAAATTTGCGACGAGGAAGGGCAGTAATGATGTTAATGATTAATTTGAGGTAATTTTCTCAACTCCAAATGGTATAATGAACAACCTTCTGTATAACACTGAGAGGATTTTTTTCTTTCCTGTCACAATTTTGGCAAAAGTTTGTCTGGTAGTGGTATATTTTTTATTTTTTTTGACCAGCTAGTCACTAGTCATTGTCAAGTCATTGTCAAGAATGTGTTCAAGGATGTCGATGTCTTCTAAGAAATAAAACAGGTACACAAGCCTGAATTTAAGAATATCTTGCTTTATACCTTGAAGATAACTAGTTTTCTATACTGAAATAATTTTGCTGCCAGACAAAAAGAATATTTCAAATGACCTGCTTAGTATCTGAACTAAATCACACTAACCTCTTCCAGCCTCCCCAAAAGGAAAACCTGATCTAAAAAAAAAAAAAAAAATTACCTACCTACCGACCCAACTTCCTGAGGTAGGGTCGGGTTACAGCCAACAAACATATTTTTAAGGATGGCCTGATGGAAGTTTGAATAACTCGGGGTAGTACGAATGACATTCGGAAATGAGAGTATCCAGATTCCCGCTATCTTTTCGTGATCTCGTAGTTTGGTCACATGATCAGATCTGCAAGGGTAATCTCGGAACTGTATCGCTTTTGGACTATGCATACAGTGCAAGATGTGGCTATTTTCAATGGTTTATCATGAAGACGTTGCTATTTTCTCGTCTTCTAAGTGTAGAATTTTTCAAAAAGAAAGTTTTTGTGTAAATATTGCATCATTACAATTTTAGCTGAAAGGCTTGTTTTAAGCAAGGCAAATTTTTGGCCCAGTACCTGAGGTCTTTTCAACATGCATGCTAGAAAAGTATGCCAAAACTACGTGCATTATTTTGTCATTTAAACCAAAAAAAAAAAATCAGTGACATTTAGAACACTGAAAGTTCAGTTTTGTCTTATTACATCTGAGAACATTCTCAAAATGATGGCAAAGTTCAAAAGGGAGCGAGGTTATTATCTCGTATTAAGTGTATTGTTAATTGCCCCCCCCCCCCATTTCCCCCCGGATAAATTCAACCCCCACCCACTGGCAATTTCCCGTACCGCCTTGGACAATTTCTCCCAGATACATTTAAGTCCCCACACACCCACCCACCCCATGTCCGCTGTTAAATGTTCAATTACTGGAAAACAGAAAAGTACTATATAATTCCGGGAGCCATAATCTCTGCGATTTCAGGTTATATATTTATCAGTCACACGTGTTGGAACATGCTGCACTCTTCTTTCGATGTTGACTACGGAAGTGAGCCAAGAATCTTCGAGCATGCAACTTTGAGCTATTTTGCATTGTACTGCCACTGCACATACGCGCATTTACCCATTATGAGCACTACATGCATGGATGTGAAGTACAATGCAAAATAGCGCATTATCATTAAAAAAAAAAAAATGATTTAAGTTGCCATAGCAACTGTGTAAATTCTCCGAACGAGTTCATTTTCAATAGACTTTGGTCTCTTGTCTTGACAAGATAAGTAACTCATGGCTGATGGAGTACTGAATAAAAAATAGTTCAAATATATAAGAGGTTTGGATCTCGTAACACACTGCAGCAAAGGGACTTATTTCAGTCCCAGTCACTTGTCAACCAAGATTGATGCCCTTTAAACCTGGCCATTTTCGGGCCTTCTCATAACCCTTGTGAAATGGGGGCCATCGGTGGCCGAGTGTTCTAAGGCGCTTCGCTGGTGACCGCTAGCCTCACACCGCTGAACCGGCACGGGTTCGAGCCCAGCTGGTCCATGTGTGAAAGTTTGTCAGTTACTTGCCGAAGGGCGGTGGTTCTCTTCGGGTACTCCGGCTTCCTCCACCAACCAAACTGACTGTCACCATATGAGTGAAACAAACTTGAGTGTGACATTAAGCCAAAATTCCCTCCCTCCCTCCCCTTGTGAAATGTGTTGATTGGTTAGTGATTATCTCTGTTTTAGATGTTGATGCCAAAGAAGAACCGAGTGGTCATTTATGAACATCTCTTCAAGGAGGGTGTGATGGTGGCCAAGAAAGACTTTGCGGCTCCCAAACATCCAGAAATTGATGTTCCAAACCTTCATGTTATCAAGGCTCTACAGGTTAGCACTGCTACTTTAAAAAACAATCACATCGTTGGGGCTTTGATGCCAATTTTGATCTGCCAAACAAAAAGTAAATTTCATTTCTACACATTTGTGAATTCGTTGGACTGATTCAAGGCTATTTGCTTCACGTTCATGTTGCTTCAATGCATTTTGCTGATTTTGCTTTCAAATTCAAGGGAAGTAGTCTAATGTATAAAAATGTCACCAAACTGGCAAATGGCAAGGGTGTCCCACCCGACATCTCGCCCTAATTGTACACAGCCCACGCGTTATACAGGCAACACAGGATACTCTACAAGATTTGGCTTGGGGAAAATGCCTTTGGACTGGTCCATGACATCATTATCAAGTATTAAACAGTTACACTTGCTGGGCTGTCAGTGATTAAGTTTAAAATGGTGACTAGTTTAAGTTAGTTGGCAACATCTGTAAAGAAATGTGACCTCATGAATAGGCGCACTCAGCTCAGTTCTGAATGAAATTGTAAAATTGTTGAATTTTGTAATGAAAAATATGTAAATTTGATTAAGAATTTAAAGTAGCATGACTGCCCGGTTATTGGACAGGCCCTATTATTGGACACCTAGACCCAGCGGGGCTATTTTCTGGGAATATTACATGACAACTGTAATACAAATTTAATTTTACAGTTGAGTTACAAAGACACGCTGATAAATTTCTGTTTACTCACGGAATTTGTGCACGTTAAGCCCTCATGCGGGTCGGAAATAGTCTCACAAATTTGGGTGAAAAAATGCGTCAGAAAATTTCCTCCAGTTTCAGAGTTTCATTCCTGATTGCAGGTTTGATTAAATTCAACGAAATTTGACTGAAAATGTTCCCACAAATATGGAGAATCTTCAGTCTGAATCTCAGTGTGCAACACGACCGGAGTTTGGCAGACGATGTACATTTCTCCCCGCCACTCCGTCTAAAAATAGAACATTTCCGGGAGCAGCCAGTTTACGATAGCATGACATGTGGCTCACAATGGCAATAGCACTGATTGACTACCAAGGATAATGGACACTCCCAAAAACTGCAAAATTTGGGACCGGTTGAATCTTCGACGCTCATTCCAAAACTCATTTGTGGGCTACAGTGCGGATTCATGTTTAAATATTCTTGGATGTTTACTAAAGACTGGGGGACAAACAATTTTACAGTAAGTGGATTAGTTTCAAATAAATCCATCACGGAAAAAGTGTCCAATAACTGGGCGCAAACTTGCATTTTCATACCGTGGATGGTCCCTACCTTTCAACTATTCCCAGTCTCTCCCCGTATTTTTTCTTCAATATTTTTTTATGACGATTTATCACTAAAGATGTAGTCCTTTATCCAGTGTTACTTTCTCGGCCATACATGGTTGCATGGCCAACCTGCAGACTCTTATTCATAAAAAGTGTCCAATAACCGGGCAGTCATGCTATGTTGTTCAAGTTTTGTTGACACGAGTGAGTCTGATTGTTCGACTGCCTGAATCTTAGTCGGTGATCTGTGACATCTCTTGAGTGAATGTGAAGGTACAGTTGAACTCGCTGAGTGTGAAACCATGGTATGCTATAACCGTACCAAGCAAATTGTATCCCGAAAGAAGTCCATATTATCCAGTCATATTGGTATAGCTCTTTCTCCACTAAAGGGCATATTATTGGTGCTCAGTTATAAGGGTGGTCCCCAGCATGTTGGGGAGTTGAACCCACTACTCCCAGTTCTAAGTCCTAAGAATGATAGAATATTGGAATTAGTTGAGAAGAATTATTCTTTGATAAGAAATAATGAAATGTTAATACCTTGACCCTTTTGTTGAGCTGTTTGACGGCCAACTATTTATTTGCTGTTTCTCCTCCACAGTCACTAAAATCACGTGGTCTCGTCACAGAGCAGTTTGCGTGGCGTCATTATTATTGGTATCTAACGAATGAAGGCATCCAGTACCTGAGGGATTTCTTACATCTGCCCGCTGAAATCGTCCCCTCGACCTTAAAACGACAGGCCAGACCTGAAGCTGCCAGACCAAGACCTAAAGGTTAGTGTGTCTTCAGCAGGCTTTCGACGTTCCGCGTAATGGCCCCCGCTAGCCTAGACATCTGCAGGTGGGAACTGGGCAGCCTATCGAACACATCCTGAATGTGAATGGGGAATGTGGGGAATCATCCAAACTATTCTGTCATTCTGCTCATTTCACTATGTAATTTATCGGCTGGTCGATCTTTCATGTATGATTTCATTGTTCATACCTTTGTATTACTGAAAAACCTCCCATCTAGACTCCTAATTAAGAGATAATTCCAAAGTACAACGAACTGTGGGGAACCTGAGAATACTCATCGGGATTTTAAGATAACTCCAAAAATTGGAGATCTGTCACTCATATTTGGCGTTATTTTTTTTCTGAAGTTGTCGACATGGTGACGTGGGATCCTGAGCAAGGATAATTTAATAAAAAATGAAAAACACATTTACTTGATTAATTTACCACTTTATTAGATATAAAGGTACAAAGCGCAGAAGTTACTCTATTATAAACTTTTTTGTCATAATACTTGAAAATAGTTCAGATTCCCGTGAGACAAAGTTGTGGGAATTCGTTTGGATTCTGGCAAAATTTGACGAAAGTTGCGGGAATTCGTTTGGAATCTGGCAAAATTTGACGAAAAATGAGCCTTGCCTTTACCTGTTTTGCATTTGTTTGACCGTTGCCAACTTCGCATTCGTGAACATTTCACCTTCACAGAATTTGCTCTCCTGAATATCTGGCTTTCATCCATTCTGTATTTTGAAAGGATTTCGCTTTTCACCTGTATTGCATTTTTGAATATTTGATTTGCATTTCATATTTAACAATGACATGCATTCAATGATTTCAGGCTCAGAAGGTGGACCTCGTACTCCAGGGGGAGAGGACAGACGTGAATACAGACGAACAGGCGGGCGTAAGTACTCTATATGTCTGCCATACCAGGCTGATGTTCAGTAGTACCATAAGTCTATCAAACTAGAAGTAGGACTCTCACGTGTCCAGCATACGTCATCTGACTGCAGCCAGCTGTGTCTCTTGCAGACCTCAATCTGTAAATAATGCCATCGTAACCTAAATCTTGCACCTCTATCCAGAACTCAATTGCGTGAACAACAAATGTGATGCTAGGTTCACCAGCTTAATGTTATATTATATTGATTTGTCCATTGGTCAAGTTTTTGCCATTTTCAATAACAGGAATGTGGCTTTAATAAACATCGGCTGTAAGAAATGTGTGGGAAATGAATGTGTCGGCGATAAACAATCAAATGCCTGGCTTACTGTTGCTTTGTGTGTCATTATGAAGGGTGAGAATTGAAAAAAAAAATGGTGAATGGCTAAAGCCAGGCATCCGCGTTGTTTTTAGAGAATTGACTCCAAGATTTTTCCTGTTATGTATAGAAACAAGAAGAAGGCTTGGTTGACCTACTACTTTTGTGAAGATCGGTGGTCAGCTTTTAACAGGAACACCAAACCACTAAACAGAAAGATGTTTTCACATTTGTCACTTCCTGACATTTTAAGTGACCACAAATCCTAAGCGACCAATTTTTGTGTTCCCTCGAGTGATCTTTTAAGACCGGTTTGACTGTATTACTATAGAGATCTGCTAAATGAATAAATGTTCAAGTGTTCGCAAAATGTGATGACCTGCTTGTACACTAAATAAATATTTTTACATATCCGTACAGTAGTCCCTCTAATAACTCAATCGCCCTATCCTCAATTTCAGGGAAAAAATTCAATCATTGATTCTAATAAATTTGAGCACCCTCTAAAATCATTGAAATCGCGAAGAAATAATGGATTTTATGCACGATTTTGAATCATTTTATCAACTTCCTGTGGCTAATAATTTTGATAACCCCCTGATTTTTGGTGGGAAATTTCACTTCATGTGATTTCAGTCATTAGAGCGATTACCATATACAAGCAACCTTAAAATTTGATTTTGACAATCCTGTAGCTAATATTCCTATTATGGTTTCTCTCCGAACAGCCGGTGGTCCAGACAAGAAGGCTGATGTTGG
This sequence comes from Hanleya hanleyi, assembly GCA_036873755.1. Classification (NCBI taxonomy): domain Eukaryota; kingdom Metazoa; phylum Mollusca; class Polyplacophora; order Lepidopleurida; family Hanleyidae; genus Hanleya; species Hanleya hanleyi. The sequence goes on along the minus strand of JAVTVY010034815.1, from coordinate 78,846 downwards.
GGCCGGTGCAAACCCAGACTTTCAGTTTGTAAGTAACATACTCCCAGGGCATAAAGTTACACGTTGCCTGAAAGATAGATTGGGAAAATTGGTCATTGTTAGGACAGGAGATTAAAGAGTTAATGTGTATTCTAACTTAATGTCATGTTTTATCCAATTAAATTAATACATACATACAGTGAAACCTGTGTTTACCGAATATGCTTGGAACCAGATTGTGGTGTTGGTATTGACAAGGTCCTGGTTTATCAAGGTTCAAAATACTTCAAATTTAAGTATTGGGACCATGGATAATGTCGGCAGTTAAAGGTTCGTCGGTTTATCCAGGTATCAGTTTTCATAGGTTTCACTGTATGCAGAAGAAAGCCTTAGCTGTCATCTAATTACAATAGAGGACATCTGATGCAGACATTGTCACTCATCCAATAGGTGACACAGAATAGAACCATGCTTATCCTTAAGTATTGTCTAAAATTTAAATTTTACCATGGAAAGGTAAAAAGTAGACAAAATTGGGTTTATTTCGGGGAGAATTATTTGTGATTGGTAATTTTACTAAGATATTTCGAACCTATGACAAGAACTTAAGACTTTGCAGGGTCGCAATCGTCAAGCTTTGGGCTCTACCCCATACATGTATATTTCAGTAACACCCATTGTAGTACAGGATTGTTAGTCAACTTGCAATCACAGATATAATTCAGTATTTTTACATCATTTTGCGCAATATTTCATCTGGGATATAGTAGAATAGAAATAGATAATTGTTTTCAGCCACAAAAAATGTCCGATATACCGCACCAAATCTACACGTTTGACTTCAGGCCCACTCGTCCTATTCCATCTTGGTATATGTGAGGTGTTCTATGGCAGTAAACAATTACCTATTTCTTAAGTGTTGTATAATATGCACAGAACCAAGATTTGGATATAAATTGTCTTAGTTCTAGTAAATCATCCCTCTGTGTGTATTGTTTGTTTGACTGACCTCTCCCAAGTCTAGTTTTTTTGAGAATTGACTAAAATTATTGCAAGAAAAAAAAATCAGGATTTCAGGACTGCCTATGCTTGATGTTGTAGTTGTATACATCTTTCAGATTTGCTTTTCACCTTGCATTGTTTTCTTACTTGTAGAGAGGAGGATTTGGCAGAGGTCGACCCCCAAGGGACAGCCAGTAACCCCTCATTCAGCCATCAAATTCTTTGTGTACAAATATCTTGTGGATGCTAAAAATAAACGTCCTGCCAGGGGTACTGTACATTATTCTTAGCCTTTCTTCTTTTGATGACTCGGGGATATACACTATAAACAGTAAAGTCTATTTTCTACTTGTAAGGAAAGCAACTATGGCTTTCAGGTCCTCGTGCTTGGCCGAATTTGAGTGATGCGAAAATCACAGGATTCCACACTCCCAATCACATGATGAGAGCCTCTAAACAGCTTGCCAAATATTGATAAATTGGAATCTTTCCCGATTGGTTCAAGGCAATCTGATCAAAATTAAATCCTATCTGCTCCCCAATTTGGATATGTCGCTTGTAGGATCTAACGGGCTTGCAGTAAAGCAAGCATCAACCAATCCTGATATCTCTTCATAGTGCTGTGAAGGGGAAATAAATGGCTGGGGCATTTTGGTTGGTTCAGCCAGATCATACGCCATGCTGGTGGCTTATCTAATGATGTTGCTGCATTCCAGACAGTGTGACGCCCTAATGCGGGGTAGATATATAGACTGATCCTTGGCATAAATCTTTCGGGGCCATTCAAGTATTACATACGCAATTAATTTGATTTTTTTACATCCTCCCATACGCAAAATTTAACACCGCATACATCCTGATTTTTAGAACCCCCTCCCCGCTTTGCTGCATACGTAATACTTGAATGCCCCCTTGGGGTAAACGGCAGAGACGATTACCCTATCCCCCACTTCCCAGCTGCAAGTAAAGTAGTCTGAATGTGGCCGTGATGTCCTAAGGCTATTAAATATTCAAGACCTGGGTGCTCTGAATACCAAATTAAATTGAAATAAGTAAGGTCATACATGATATATATGATTGGGAAGCATTGATAGGATATTAATTTATTAAGATAGGGTTCAAGGGGAGCTTGCCTGCCTTAGCTGTAATATAGTCGATGCAGCCAATAGTCATTGCTCAGAAGATCTGAATTGCATGGATTAAAACTGTCCGGGTTGTATGATCTACCAGACTACATTAATTCAAACATTTGGTGCCTGGAATACAGAGTGTTTAAAGTGTCTGAGGCTTGGAATTGTGGACAAGGAGCAAAATAACCATGGGTATTGCTTAGACTCCTTATTTTGTACCCTGGAAGTGGTGGATAATAAATTTTGTGCCTTCACTGGTATATTAATCCCTGAAAAGTATGATCGCCTATGTTGACTTCTTAATGCAGACACTATTCTCCCCATTACTAGACAGTTAGCCAGTGCACACAAAACCACGCCCCCTGCATGTTCTGCTAAATGTTGGTTAGTCTTAGCCATAATTTCAGCTCGTAGCTGCATCTCCGTAAGCCTTTGGACTGAGTGACCCGGTAGTTAAAGAGAGCGTGACAATGGCCATACCGTAATGACTGGTTTTTTTTACCCCTCAGCCTATTAGGCTGCGGGGTCTTGTCGTTGGCATGTACGTCTGGTCGTCCGGTCGTCAGCAATTCTTGTGATCGATCTAGAAACCGAACCGTTGCTTCTAGAGACTTCAAATTTGATATACAGAATTGTTGGGTGGTCAACCACAAGCCTATTGAATCTGGACCCGATTGGTTGGAAACTTTGGCGGCCATCTTGAATTTATGCGAAACCATCACAGCTTTCTCGTTATCAAGCTTTCTTAAGAACGACTTACCCTAGGCACACCAAACTTGCCGTGCACATCCATATGCTCATGACCCAGAACCCTATTGAATCTGGACCCGATTGGGTGGAAACTTTGGCGGCCATCTTTAATTTATGCGAAACCATGAATCTTGTGTATCTCGGAAACCATTTTGCTGTTCAGTGTGAAACTTTGTAGAGATTATCGATACATCAAGAAACTTTGAAAGAATGACCAAACCAGTTTTCCTGATTAGGTGAAAGCCTTGGTGGCCATCTTTAATTTATGCAGAATCTTTAATGATGTATTTCTTTGATACCATTGAAGTGTTCTAAACGAAACTTCTCGTTTCCAAGCTTTCTTTAGAACGACTTACCCCAGGCACGCCAAACTTGCCGTGCACATCCATATGCTCATTACCCAGAACCCTATTGAATCTGGACCCGATTGGGTGAAAACTTTGGTGGCCATCTTTAATTTATGCGAAACCATGAATCTTGTGTATCTCGGAAACCATTTTGCTGTTCAGTGTGAAACTTTGTAGAGATTATCGATACATCAATAAACTTTGAAGGAATGACCAAACCAGTTTTCCTGATTAGGTGAAAGCCTTGGCGGCCATCTTTAATTTATGCAGAATCTTTAATGATGTATTTCTTTGATACCATTGAAGTGTTCTATACGAAACTTGGTATACAGCATCGATGTATCAAGAGACTTGACTTGCACTGAATAACCGCATCAATTCTTCTGAGAGGCAGGAAGGATGGCCGGCCATTTTTAATTTATGCAAAATCATTAATGATCTCCATCTCTGATACCGTTTAAGTGCTCGATATAAAATTTGGTAAACATCATCGATGCAGCAAGAGACTTATGATGAATGACAGAACTGGTTTCTCTGATTGGGTGGAAATCTTTAATTTATGCAAAATCTTTAATGATATATATCTCGGATACCATTTAAGTGTTCTATATGAAACTTGGTTTACAGCATCGATGTATCAAGACACTCGCAATGAAGATCAGTTCCTCTGAATGACCGGAAGGATAGGCGGCCATCTTTACTTTATGCAAAATCATTCTGATGCCGTTCAAGTGCTCGATGTAAAATTTGATATACATCATCAGTGCATCAAGAAACTTACGATGAATGACAGAACTGGTTTCTCTGATTGGGCGGACTTTCTACATCACTAAGGAGCCACTGTTCAGCGACTAATGTTGTCATACTTGGAGACTTCAACAATGACTTTGCTGTCGACTCGGCTGAAACAACCAAGATAAACGACTTCTTCCAAGAGCATGGGCTCTTTCCCTTAATCCACATCCCATGTAACCACAGATCTTACGACAACCATTGACCAGATTTTCACCAATTTCAAACTCACAGATATACAATTTGGTGTCCATGAAACATATTATTCATATCACAAGGCTGTTTGGATTGCCATCCACCCATCCTCATCCTCTGCTTGATCACAGATGGAAAGAGACAGACAATCAACAGGTACACAGGGATTCATACAGTTATTGCTATCAAAGACTTTTATTATTGTTTACATTATTATTAGGGTTCAAAGCCAAAATGGCTTGAAGCCTTTTGTTTTTGTTCAGAATATTTCTGTTCTTCCGCCATATTTTTCGCACGCGCTATGTCAAAATATTTATTATAATCCTTCAATGCATCCAACATCCCACACTGAATTTATCATATTTTAATCTTTTACAAGCCACTGCTAAAGCATCTTCTGCATTCAACCAAATCTTTCAGGCTTTTACATATGCATTTTTCATTCATTGTGTACCAATATACACTGACTAAAACTGTCTGGCTGAGGGGTTGTTGCACCTTTTAGGTGCTGCCTCATGTTATCTGATTCGTTAAAACTCTTTAGGTTGCAGCTGCGATGGTGAATTCATATGACAAAGGTCATTTTCACAGTGATTGGTTCAAATGTCACACAAGTATAAATAAACATTTCTTTCTCTGTAGTAGTTTGACCAAGATTTCATTTTAACATTCAACAGGGCCACACAAGTTCACAAGAGTTAAACAGAGTAAGGGAAATGTTCAGCTTGGCCACGACATGAAATTTCATTATGAATAAGGGCAATTAACTCTGGGCGATCAACCTCGATGTGTTTAGGCCTGATATGTGCCCCTGCGGAGGCTAAGAATGTCCGGTGGCTTAGAATGTCCGGCTCCTATCTTCTAACCCAGCTAGGACACTTTTCCCAACATTGGGGACAAGTGTCTGTCCTTGGTTGCAATAGAAAAGGATATGAAAACGGACACTAATCACCAGGACATTCTTATCCATCACACCCCAACTTTCCATATCCTATCGAATTAGACTAAGACAAGGCTCAAATAACCCATTTGCTGAGCTGGGTAATTCAGTCAAACCTAGTGACTGCAGTCAACTGGATTTGTGCTGCCATGATCATGAAGAAAAGCTCCTTAACAAATATTGCAGTGTTGGATAGACCAAAACCCTCATGATGTTTTATCCCTCTTTCAGTCACGTGATGAATTATATTACAGTACGGCACAGGTGCCCACAAGAAGTGAAGTTCTGTATGTAACTGGACACACCTGATTAAAGCTTTTGCCAGTCCAGAGATGTGTGTTGGCAGTTAAATTGATGTCGTGTTACACGAGAGAGGTGGCAGGGCAATGGACATACATTGCATCACCAAATAGAAGTTTCAGGCTTATTGTCATAAAACTTCAGAATTTTATGTTCTATATCGTCCCCCTATCACTTCGAGAAATTGCAGAATAGAATTCAGGAACATACAATTCAGCAACATTCTCGAATTTGGGAACTCAATTATAACATGGAGGATAAATTTTGAAATCACAGCATGGAATTTCAAGAGAACAAATATTAACTCATTGATAGAATAATTGTAATGCCATTCATTGAAAAGAAGTGCCAGTTACGTTTTTAGCCCACCATCACCAGATGGTGGGCTGTTCAAATCACTTTTCGTCCGTGGTCCGTCGTCCGTCAGGCCATCCGTAAACAATTCCTGTTACCGCGATTTCTCAGGAACTACTACATGGATCTTTTTCAAATTTGGTACACAGGTTCCCCTCGGGGTCTAGTTGTGCAAGAAACCTTTTCCGGTCCGATTGGAAAATCCAATATGGCCACCAGGCAGCCATCTTGGATTTCCCCATGAAATCTTGTTACCGCGATTTCTCAGGAACTACTGCATGGATCTTTTTCAAATTTGGTACACAGGTTCCCCTTGGGGTCTAGTTGTACAAGAAACCTTTTCTAGTCTGATTCGAAAATCCAATATGGCCACCAGGCAGCCATCTTGGATTTCCCCATGAAACCTTGTTACCGCGATTTCTCAGGAACTACTGCATGGATCTTTTTCAAATTTGGTACACAGGTTCCCCTTGGGGTCTAGTTGTGCAAGAAACCTTTTCTGGTCCGATTCGAAAATCCAATATGGCCACCAGGCAGCCATCTTGGATTTCCCCATGAAAACTTGTTACCGCGATTTCTCAGGAACTACTGCATGGATCTTTTCAAATTTGGTACACAGGTTCCCCTCGGGGTCTAGTTGTGCAAGAAACCTTTTCTGGTCCGATTCGAAAATCCAATATGGCCACCAGGCAGCCATCTTGGATTTCCCCATGAAACCTTGTTACCACGATTTCTCAGGAACTACTGCATGGATCTTTTTCAAATTTGGTACACAGGTTCCCCTTGGGGTCTAGTTGTGCAAGAAACCTTTTCTGGTCCGATTCGAAAATCCAATATGGCCACCAGGCAGCCATCTTGGATTTCTCCATGAAACCTTGTTACCGCGATTTCTCAGGAACTACTGCATGGATCTTTTTCAAATTTGGTACACAGGTTCCACTCGGGGTCTAGTTGTGCAAGAAACCTTTCCTGGTCTGATTCGAAAATCCAATATGGCCACCAGGCAGCCATCTTGGATTTCCCCATGAAACCTTGTTACCACGATTTCTCAGGAACTACTGCATGGATCTTTTTCAAATTTGGTACACAGGTTCCCCTTGGGGTCTAGTTGTGCAAGAAAACTTTTCTGGTCCGATTCGAAAATCCAATATGGCCACCAGGCAGCCATCTTGGATTTCCCCATGAAACCTTGTTATCGCGTTTTCTCAGGAAATATTTCATGGATCTTTCTGAAATTTGGTACACAGGTCCCACATGGGGCCTAGTTGTGCAAGATACCTTTTTTGGTCCGATTCGAAAATCCAATTAATACGGTATTCCCGAGTTGCATCACAAGAGTCGGCGGATCAAACGGCGGGGCATATTCTATATATTGACTATAGAGAATATCCATATCTTCACCTTCCATATCAAGGAGTTCAAATAATTCGGAAGTAAAATGTATTTCTTCAAATTTTAAATCAGTTTTCTTTAGTCCATGCAGTTGCAAGTGAACTGCCCCACCCTTTCGTCTGCCGGCGGGTCAGCTACATGAAGGGACGTCACTCTTGTGACACAATGTCACAACTCGACAACTGTAAACCACTGCATGTTTCGATCCAAGGGAAATAATCAGGATTCAGACACTTTCAAATTCGAAGTTTCAACCTCACTGCGCGGACCGGATCCCTTCAGTATTAAGTATTGTACCATCTTACTATTTTCAAGCATGGTATCTTAAAAGAGATATCTCAAACTAGTCCAGTAAACAGAACAGAATTAGCATTCATTCCTAATTATAAAATCTTAAGTATGCCAAAGTGTCAAAGAGATTTTTCTTCGCTTCCAGTACCCAACGATGACCCGTGCAAAAAAATAAATAAAATAAAAATACTACAAAACGAAGACGAAGGATCCTCCGTACATGTACATTCACTTTCAGACTAACTTTGCTCATTTCTCTTGTACTATAACAACAGATATAAGTACAGTTTCTAGAAATCTTGAAACTTCTGAAATTTAGAAAGATTACATCTTGGTGTTTTCCACTGTCCTATTTTCGCTCAGATTCGAAATTCTGTAAACAAAATTACAACTCAATCGTCTTAGTAACAATGGACAAAAAGATCCTCTTGTCATTAGCTTACAATTCTCGGACAATGGTGGGCGCCAAGATCCTTCAGGATCTCTCGTTAGTTGAAAAGTGTTCAAAGTTCCCGAATACATAAAGACTTTTATCATGGAGGAAATTGGACAAAGACACATTTCCTGATTTTATGCAAAAATGACAGCTAGAATTTTGAAATCACAGGATGGAATCCAAGAGAATGACAGTTGTCATCTATTGATAGAAAAATTATAATGCCTTTCATTGAGAAGAAGTGCCTAATACATTTTTTTTAGTAGAAGAAGTGACCCAGAGTTCCCAAATTCATAAATAATTCCAACCTCCTGTTCCCGAATTCGGCAACATTCCCGGATTCTGCAATTTCCCGAACTACTGTTCTTCTCACAACCTACAGGACGTGTTATGTGTTCAAATACATGATCAACACTGAGAATAGTGACTGAAACAATTTCTTTGGCACAAATTTCATACCATGGGAGTCAAGAAAAGCTATGAATATATATATTCTTATGTTCTATGGCAGCTATTCTAATTTGTATGGGCAGATACACTTGAGTTTCAGGCCCACATGTATACACACGTATTAGAGTGACAAGGCTTCCAGAACAAATTCATTTTTACGCTGTGGCACACTTTATTTTGTAAAACATACAATTGAGTTGTGCAGAAGACAAAACCTGTGTGAAAGCTTCTTATCGATAATGTAGGAAGAAATGGGAACTGTTAGACAGGATTTCTATAGAAACTACAATGCATCATGGGAGGTCTTCCAGTTCTGAAATATTTGATTGGTCAGTTCAAATTTTCAAACAGAAATCCACTATTTTTATTGGCTTATGGAGAAAAGTGAAAGAACATCCCTCCAATCATATGGGTCCTTTTATGGTCTATTCACTTGGGATACGTATAGTTCATATACAAGGAGATACTGTGCTTCAATGTGATTTGACATTTTAGCAAATGGAACAATGGCTGACCACTTCCCTATTTACCACATGGAAATCCCATAAATTCACGTCACTTCATCTTACATGACCGATATGCCATTCACTTGAAGCTTTCAGTGTATAACCTTTATACAGAATTTGTTTTGGAACTAAAAGGAAGCAAAAATCTCACACATTGTAAATGCAGGTGACACAAGTATACGTACATACCTCAACAATTGAACCCTTGTTGAGCATTCGAGTATTATGTATGTTTTACCCAAGCATATCATCTAGTGTATGCATTGCAAAATTTAATCTAGGGTAAGGTCTCTAATTAGACTGTCACTTTTGGACCAAATTTCAGCTCGAACTTGCATTGATGTCTTTGCTCACATCCTGTACAGCAATCCTGTTATGAACATTTTTTACCATTTGGATCAGAATATGGTCCAAGCATTTTTTTTTTTTGAAGTATTAATCAAACAATTAGAGACTTACCGATAATATAGTTTATATGAAGGGAAATAAATCAAGCTGTTTCAAAATACACCTTGGACATCTTGGAATGCCAATATAAGTTGTAATTTTAAGTCCAAATTTAAGTATCACATTGAATTGGATACATTTTAGTTCCGAGGAGACACAGATGATGAACTGTGTTACCAAGTTTACTCACATACATATGTATGAAACTCTCAAAATAAACATGATCACACAATCAAAAGTCTGACCAAACTGAACACAAAATTACACAACCTTCATATAAATATTTGCTTCATGTTCTCCACCTCCCGAATTGCAGCTGGTACAGACATACGGTAAACTCTCTAATAATTAAATGACAGGAAATGCATTCATATCTATGTAGTTTCTCTTACACTTACCAGGTGATCAAATTTACCAGAATGACTGATAAAAAGTCAAGATAAAATCTGTGTGTGATTGAATGGTAATTGTGTGATTGGATTATCAGAACATTTACCATAAAATATTGGCTAAAAAAAAAGATAAAGGGTTGCTGTTTACAACATTGGTGTGGTATTAGCATTTGAGCAAATATTTCAGATATTTTTCTAATTTTGTAGATTGCTCCATCAATAGGTCTTGATTATATGGCAGATGTTGAATACAGTATCAAAGAAATGTTTAAACTATACCAAAAATATAAATCTCAAAACTGTAGGTAACACTTTATATGGAAAAAGTATGCAAGTATAAATTAATGGACTTTTCCAGGACCTCCCTTTTGGTCATTTTTCATTGGTTTTCAAGGAAGTGGACATATGAAATTTGGGATCAAGATATTGTTGTTTTGGACAGAGCTGCGGTTTACAACAGGATTCAAACTGTGAAATACACATTTTTAGAGTATGACACCATTCAGTATTACTGGTGTTGTGATATCTGAATCTGGTCCAAGTATAGTGACAATGACAACATTGGAAAAATAAACGTACAGATTTACATGTGATGAATAAATGTTAAAAATATACAAACAAGAATGATAAAATCACCAGGAACAAACAACCAAATATAAATTAAATACGACAAAATTGTTATATACAGGGTATTTATACAGTAAACTTAAAAACTGTGTATCAAAAATAGTTAATACTGTGAATAAAATTATATCACAAAACTTTTGCGAGTCAAGATAGTTAAAATGTGGGATGGTTCAATATTATTGATGGTGTTTGTACATAATGGAAGTGTCATAAATGCACCAAATACGGCCAGGTAATGCTATCTCTTCAAATGGGTTGAACATACAATGTATGGATGTTTAGCAAAAATAAACGTGAAAAGTTTTCACAGTCGTTGCTTTGGAGAGCCATATCACACAGTTTTGGGGATTATAGCCAGTCAAGTCGAGAAATATTCCGGACTCACAAATGAGAACTACTGAAAATGTGATGTACTCCCGTCTTCCAACTCCGGAAACATTCAATTCCGCAGTGTGACAGCATTCTCACGGCACCCACCTGCATACTTATACTGTCAGATAAACCCTCTGATTGTATTGGGGTTAAAATGTGGCATGCAGGCCTCCCAGACAATCACCATCCATCTCGGTTATCAGAGTGAAATGTGCTTGGGGTATCTTTTGAAATTGTTCATTCTTCTTTTAGATATGGATTCATTTTTTCCTGCAAGCACACAGTGTTTTTTGAACCAAAGCCGTCAGAGGGTGTCACACCAGCAGTTTAGAAGTGACAATGAGACAATGTGCGACAGAAACAATGACCAAAAAACCGACTATTGAGTACATGTAAAATTAGCCAAAAGTGACCATGGCTTCTTCCCCTTCATGCTATTCTGAGGTAGATGGATTGAGCAATAGAAGTCAAATTGGTGAAGCCAGCAGACGAGTGCTTATAAATTGCCGCCATTGATACATGTCTCCCCTAATAATAAATCTCATTCAATTATTTCTATTGTTCTATGTTATTAGGACTTGAAAACCATTTAAAGGAAAAATGCAAATATTTTCTTATCTTCCTCTTCTTCTAATTCAAGGGCTAGTTGATGATGGAAATATCAGTCTACCTTCGCTGTTTGATTTTATTTGAAGTACTAGTCTCCTAGTAGTTTTGGAAAAGTGTTCCAAAGTTCCCAGCCTATTTCAGAAATCAAACCCACATTATTTACCTGCCTGATGCTAGTTAGTGACATCACACCAGACCGAATGTCAATATAGTACTTGTCATGTTCTATCTTTGGGCCGCTGGTCTGATGTGATGTCCCCAAGGAAAGACAAGCGAAGACGGTTTGCAAATCTGAATTCAGCTGGGCTGGAGTATCAACATTTTCAAATCTTCCGATATTTCTATCATTATTCAACATATATAAAATGGAGAATCTAAAAAACTTTGCAGTTCACCTTTAAGCTTGTGCCTGATACTGGATGTTTGGAAACATTCCAGTATGTATGTACGATATGTATGTATGTATAGTCCATTACTGATTGATACTTTCAGAGTGAATAGTAACTCAGCTATAGAATACCACTTTGGGGTATTGTACCTAAAACATTCAGAACCATTGAAAAAGAAAGTAACACACTTTCTTGGAAATCTGACCCACCTGTCCAGCCCAGGCCTTCTGTAACTCTATTCTAACATTATGCAAGATCAGCTCTAGTGAGGTGTCCTGATGGGAACATACTTTTTGAAAGGTTGCTCTGTGCTAACCCATATTGGACTCATTAACCTATTTCAGGTTACATGCATGATGGCATGTAGTTCATGTTAAATGACGTTTATTTGACTATTGATGGAATTTGTATTGTGAAAAGGAGCCAACGCTATTGTGCAGAGGATTTCCAGCACAATGCATCGCGCTACATGAGTTATAAGCCACACACACTATCTTCATGAACAAGCCAACTGGTCTGGTAACACTTCAAATTAGCCTTGATAGATCGAATCACCTAAATCATTCAAAATCTGAGGTGTAAATTTCATCTACAAAACAGAGACGAGCCAATGCCTGTGCATATGGTGACGTGTTGTCTCAGTATAGTTACATCATTCCTCCTAATAAGGCGATAGTGGCGGCTAGATACATGTGACAGCCAATCAACCCACTCATATGAGACATTTCAAAATTCAAATAGATTCGAGGTCAATGACATTTCGCGTCTTTTTATAAATTCATTTGAACAGAATCGATGGACTGATAGGGCCTTTGTCAAGGGTAATTGGAAGTGTAAATGGAGAAGTGGGCTTGTGTATGAAGATGCACACACACACACACACACACACATACACACACACACCAGCTCTGGTGCCTCCTGGGAATCAATCTGCATAATTCTTTATTCCTCCTTGATTGCAGTATTATATCTCCCATTGACTATGCCATTATTACGATGGAAACCATTGGTCATGCCGTTTGAATCTTTCTTCGTGTGCCTGGCTTTAGTCTTCTTCATGTAGGCATGATAGTAGAAATTGGAGAAGAGGAGAATGTGGGACATGGTGTAAGCTATGAGCGCCCACTGGTAAAACTTGGGATAACTGCAGTCACTGAAGATTGAATAAAGGGTGTGAAACTCTACAGCGAAAAACTGCATCTGAAAGAGAGCAAAAAATGTGATCAAAGTTTAGTTAAAAGCACTGTTCGAATTTCGCACTGATCCGCTGGTCCCAGATTATAGTAGATCTAATGAATTTCCTGATGGACCAGTCATATTTTTTGCTTTACGATGACAAATTACGAAACCTGCAGATGAGCACATATTTGAGGTTATAAGTCAAATGGTCTGAGTCAGATTTTTTAACCCCTTGACAAATTGTGGCTGAGAGGGTTATTGTCATCTGTCCCTCTGTCAGTCTATCAAACAGTCTTGTTACCGTAATATCTATTGAAAAAATTACTCTTCAAATTCATACAACAGTTGCAGCTGCTGATGGGCTAGAATTGTGTGTGTATTACAGTTCTAGCATCTGATGATTCAGAGTAGTCACTTACCAGTTGTAGTTTGGTCATGTATTTCTTCCACCAGAGATATTTCTGCATGTGAGGTCCCAAGGCTGACAGGAGATAATAGGTGTACATCACTATGTGTACAAAACAGTTGATAGATGCCGAGAAATATGCTGGAATGTAAAAAAAAAATCTTGTTTATTCACAAATCTGTGTTGGGATGAAGGAAGGGGGATGGATGATATTTTCCATACTTACAGAGACCTTAATTCTTCGTGAATATGTGGAATTCTTCGTGAAGAAATATTCTGAAAATGTCTGTGGAATTTCTAGTTTAGAGATCGACTTCACCTTTGTTCTTTTTTGCTTACGACAGAATATTAAGTATTTATTAGAGTGTATTTCATCAGAATGTTCAGTCACTTTTACCATCTAAAGAGTGGCCATTACAGGCAAAATTGAGCACTGGTAATAGTGACGTCATAGAAAGTGGGTCACCAGGGTGGTGGAGTTGGTGGGAGTGCTCAGTATGGAGAAAAAAAATTTCAGATTGTTTCCACTCCTCTAAATGGTTCCCTTGGGAATGATATTGTGTTAAATGAAAGAATATAGTTAAAGTGTAAGTACACAGAATAAGTGGGTCTTAAGCCTATTGAGAATGCAACAATAACATGTTACAAAAAAAAAAAATGCACAAATTTGTTCCTTCTGTGTTCACACCCCTGTACTTGAAAACTGAAATTTCTTGAGATTTGATCAACAGGCCAATAAAAATTCTGGATTTTTTTTTAAAATTTGAATTGAATAATCAAACGCTTTACAACTGAAAGATTTTGCAAGATGCACTGTTACTCCTATTAAGCTACACTCCATTGGAGGTGACAATGTTAATAGTTTGATAAAATTATTAGAGAATAAACCACAGCATGATATGAAGAATGGGTTTGTTAACATACCTTCTCCTCCAGGCACAAACCTAACCCCGATCCACCAGAGTAGGGGCATGGTCGAGTGGTGATATACGTGCAGGAAGCTGATCTGATTATTCTTCTTCCGTAACACAAAGAAAAACTGAAAAAAAGTATTAAATAGTTTTTGTTCAGAACATGGTTTTGTGATGTCATAGCTTCATATATATTTTGCAGTCTCAAACAGAAGTGTCCATGTATGATCTCATCGATTTTCAAATATAACTGGCTATTCCAAGGAAATATTCAATTCCCATTCTAAAAGCAATAGGATCAGTGCTTGCTATATTTGGAATTCAAAGAAAGATCTTGCTGCATTATGTTATTCGAGTCCTTTCTTGGTTGACTACCTATGATATAAAGTCTGAATAATTTACACCAGTCAGAAAGTCGAGGGAAAGACAGATCATCAATGTATTGAAGACGACTGCCTTGCTTTACTTTCAACTATTCAGAATTGACAGATTTTCAATTCAAAGCATTTTAATTACATTCTCATAAATTATTTCATATATTAAACATCCGATTGAAACAATAGCTTACTGTGTCCATGAGTTCAATAATTTTGGAGAAGTAGAACCACCAGCAGGCTGCAGCAAGCTGAAAATGCAAGGGGAAAATGTGTTAAAGTGTGCTCCTAAAATTTAACCTTAAAAACGGTATGTAATTATCTTCCTTGATTGTGACAAAACGTGATTATTCCCCCTGATTGTGATAACCCTGTACATGCTATGTTTTCTTCACATGGTTGCCAGATTTTATGAATAAGTTGAGTCCAATTAGCACATTAAGCAAAATACAGATTTGGTTGATAACAATGCTTTTGTAAAAGATTACCATGTTTGCCATAGGGTTATCATCATACTCCACAGGTTGACAGATCAAACTGAAACCTGGTCGTAACCAGGCAGAAACCACAAACTGAAAAGACAAGATGAGATATAAGCATTATGATGATCTGGACACATGTCATGCATGTATGCTGGTGAAAAACTTCTCCAGTTAAAATTATATCTCTATCATGGAACAAATGCTAGAGACAGTGGGTATCTGTGTGCATCCAACACTGAGGTAATAAAAGAGGTTGGACAAGGGAAGTCTTGAAAGAGGTAGTTTTCTACCCTAAACTTGGAATGCAAATCTTCTAAAAATGCACTCACAATGAAAGTGATCACGATAAAATAGTGGGTGATCAAATTTATTAGAGAAGTTGACAATCTGGTTAAAAATCATGCAAATGATCCATTATTCTGATGATTTTTTGAAGGGTGACAAATTTATTGCAATGACCAACTGCATTTTGTCCATAAAAGAGGTGACTGACAGTTTACATAGGATGATTATTAGACTGATTTACTGGAATGCGCCACATTCCTCCACCAATGCCCAAAGTCAGGGGTTAGAAGTTTCTCTTTCTGCATTATCTAATAGAAGTAAACTATTGTATTTGTGCTACATTACAACAGAATATTTCCTACGAATCTGATTCATAACAGATCCAGAAACTGATTCTCTAAATGGACCTGGCCTCCTTCTGTTTCAAGGCCAACCGGTGACTTTCTGACACGAAAATAACTCTTTACATCTACATCATACTTGACCAATCAATGGAACATATGCCATGATATGATAGGACAGATCTTTTACGCAACCAACTCATCGGGTTATATGACCAAGTCATGTTATACCGACAAATTTCAAAATAAACAAAATTAGAATTGCCTTCAGTTGCTGGAGGTAAATATATGACCAACACAAAAATATTATGAAGAATTATCTATAATTGAATCAGAAATTTGCTTTGTATTTATTAAAAAACTATACAAACTAAGTTGCGTTGGAAGAAGTTATATGCTTTCGATATCAGACGAGGGTGACATAACACGACATGAGAACAATTTGCACTGTGGACTGGTTGTCAACTTGACCCGATTCAAATTAAAATTTGAAGTCATGTCATCGGCACTCGCTGTTTTAATATTTACTGAGTACCAGAGTCGGAAATGTTCTGATTTTTTGCAGAATTATGTGCAGGAATGGACTAAAGTTAGAGAGAGGGCCAGAGAATGAGTTTCTGGATCTGTTTTTAATCAGATTGTCATTCTACATAATTGTGAAATCGATGGATCCTTGGTACAAATATCAAATTAGTGAAATAATCATTTACCTCGTAGAACATATAACATGAGAGGACGACAAGACAGAAGTTATAGACAAGCATCGCTTTCTTCAGCTCAAACGCCTCTCTCCTCTCCATCCATTGCTGACCTTTGACCACCAGTATCACATACAGTAACACTATCAGACAGGTCGGTAATGGGGATGACATCAGTAACCAACTCTCAGTCCTCGAATCTGGAATTCAATTAAAACTCCTGAAGAATTGCAATTTGATACAGATAAAGAGTTTAGATGTAGGCATTTCAACTGATTTAGTATCAAATATTTTGAAGAAAACACCAACTTTCATATGTAGTACATAGCACAAATACTAAAGCTGTAAGCATGATTACTGTGCAGCAAGCAAGCCTTAGTGTACATAGTAAGTCACCAGATTCAAACCAGCATCAGGGTTTAGCCAGGATATAAAATCTGCCTGTCCAAATATGCATTTTGCTAGTTTTGGACAGGCTATTTATCTGTTTTCCCTATCTCTCCTTTGTTAACTTTTCCAATTTTTACCTATCCAAATTTGAAATTGCCTGTTCAATGAACAGATGGACAGTTCTCTGGCTTACACCATAACCAGCAGTAAATACGGGCTCTAGATCACTCAAACACCTTGCTGTATCAGGAATGGGTTCATGCTTACAGCATTACTAGTACATGTGAAAAAATTCCTTGGAAAGCAAACACTGTACTAGCCTATTCAGCTACGTCAACTTGTACTCACTTTGCTTCATTTTGTAACAGACCAGGTTGTCCTTAGCCAAAACCATGCACAAACAAGCTGTGCATCAGGTTTTTCAGAGGCAAATTAATCAGAGGTTGTTGCACGGATGAATGAATTAAGGTACAGGCTCTGACATGAGGAGAATTGGAGGGTTCATACACTTACAGCAGGAATTAATTCCAGGAGTTTTCCTTCCAAGACTTTCCAGGTCAATAATTTTAATTTTCCAGGAATCTTTAGTAGAATGACTTGCAATAAAGATGAGCAAATTAACCAAGCTCAGGAACAAATTTTGGCAAAGTAATACGTGGCATCAGATCGCTGGTTCTTGCAGAAGATGAAAGTGTAGTTCTTCCAGGAGTTAAACTTTATTTTTAAGCATTTTCCAGGACTTTCCAAGTTAGCCATTAAATTCCAGGAGTTTTAAGGACTTTCCAGGAGGCATATGAACCCTGATTACACTCATTTACAGTTCTCTTCAACACAATGACTTAAATAGATACAGTCCCAGATACAGCACTGAATGCCAGAGCCTACCTTGTTGTATCATGAAATATCTTCTAGTTTAGACTTTCAACAACTAAATTAGGTATTTTGGCATGAGAGATGAACTAACTTCCAGCCAATATCTAGATTTTCTGGACATGGGTCATATCATGAGTAAAGCAGTTATAAACATTTTGAAACAACCATTTTATACATTTCTGAAAAGAGCATACATGTAGTCAACACTGACTAGTTCATGTTATAAGGTACATGTACCGGTACAATGACAGATGGACCTTGTTTTTCTACATGTAGTAGTCTCCTACCTGAGAATTCTGTCATGGCCCAGTGGTATCTATCCATGGTTTCCTGTATCACAGACATGGTGGTCAGACAACTCAATCTAGGGATCTCTTTTCAAAATGTCTGTCTGAAATGGAAAGCATTGAAATTAAATACTGGAGATCACCATGATCACTGGAGTCATTAATTTCAATGGTAATTTTAAATCTTCACTGATAAGACACCATATTCTCCATTTATATCATGATGTCTGCTATTGGTTTAATCAGGGGTCGAAATAATTAACATTTTTAGCTTGCCCTTCAGACAAGTGGTTTATCAGAGTTACTTGCCCATAGGAGTTTTGTTACTTGCCCCTGGTAACATAATCTGTGTTGGCAATATGAAAAATGGGGTTGCCCATGCACAAATGAATCAGAAAAACCTTGCTTGCGCTAACTGTAGGTTTTCTGAGGTAGGTGGGCATGTATTATTTTGGCCCCTAGCTGTTCATCACTTTCAATAAGGGCTTCAATGAGTGTGCAGCATTCAGTATGGTAGAATTTCAGGTCAAGGAACGAACTGTTGACTGAAAAGTGATATCCGAAATGAATGGATCAATTGCAGATTATTGACAGAACCAAGAAGAGCCTGTCTGATCACTGATCCATGAATTCAGAAGATCTGCTACTGGGTTGTATATTTCACTTTGCCCTATCTATCAACTCAGGTGAGTATTCTGAACTGGTGATCTTAATACACTTATTATGTACTCTATTTTTCCACTATTCAGGGAAAGTGTAATTATGCTTAGCAAAATGTATAATTTGGCAAATATTACATGACAGTATGTCAGCTATTGCCAGTTCAAAATTTTCTCCTGTGTTACTAGATAGGGCAAACTGAAATTATATATCCCAGTAGCTGAGCATCTGAAGCCATTAAGAAAGTTGTACTCGGCAAACATACTCAGCCCTACATCATTTTGCTCCATTATACATTCGAGTATTCTACTGTCCCACATACTAACAACGCTGGGTTCATTTGAGTTAATCTTCCATTTATCCCCAACTGTACTGTGGTGGCTTAATGGTTAGAGTGTGGGTCTAGTTGTGAGCAGTAGATACTGGGTTCAATCCCTGACCAGGTTATACCAAAAAAACTTGTTGCATCTTCGATTATGCTCAGCATTAAAAGGATAGAACAAGGACCAGTTCACTCAATGTTAGTGTAAAGTGAATGGGTGGGGTGTCATGTCTGCCTTCGCCATGATACTTGAGTGGCACAGAACTATAAAATGACAGCAGTAGAATTAGTCTGTTACAAGCAAATACCCCTACCCCCATCGTGATATAATTGAAAAATTGTTCACTCTTTTCTACACTGTTTGAACGTTTTACGCTCCGAACATGTACACAGTGAAAACATACAGCATAGGTTATATGGGAGTCTTATTAGACTCTCCTTCCTGGCACTGAGTGAGAGCGATCTCATATACAGGGTATATTTCTATATTTCTACAAAAAGTACTTCTAATTTACAAGAGCTTCAATTCTGATCAAAACTCTATTTCAAAATTCTTCCAGAAATCATCTGATGTTACAAACCGAACCCTACGATCAACCTGTACTGAAAATCTATACATACCACAATGCAGAACTGAGTACTTCAAGAGAAGCTTAAGCTATTCAGGAGCAGTACTCTGGAATAGTCTTCCACACGATATACGCAAATCGGAGTCTGTAAATTCTTTCAAGAAACATGTACATAATTTTGTAAATAGAGCCTAACGTGCTAGCTTACTGTGCCACAAATTGCCTGTTTTACTGTTTTATGTCCGTAGTTCTTTCGTTATAAATATATAGAAATATGTGTGTGCGTGTGTGAGTGCAAGTGAGTTATATGTTTGATAATATATAGCTTTTGTGTTTATCCAGAGGGCCTCAAGGGAGAACAGTCTTCTGACTGATTGTTGTAACCCTCGAAAAATAAAGAATTTATTATTATTATTATTATTATTATATTCACAGGTGGCGCCTACATAAAGGTTCATAAAGGACCCACCAGGTATAGGTCTATAATACTTTCTTTATTTCCACTATTACAATGAAATATTGTCATGGTTTATTGCTAATAAAATATATGATTGAACCATATCAAAGGTTCATATCATTTAGCTTTGAAAAAGTTGGAAGTATCTCCAACGAAACATCAGCCCCACAGCAATAAAGAAGTTGTTATCCATAGAATAGCATTGTGTCATATCAAAGGAGTTCATTGCCATATATTACACCACCTTTCCCCTATGGAGATAGACTGACCCAGTTGCCGCTTTGAAAATTTAAATTTACCATGATGGTGTATTCGTCAGCCAAACTTCAATGGTCATTAAAATAACGAAATGTTCCCTTATCAGTTACCGTTCGATCCAGAGATCTGTATGTGTTTAGCACACATTAACAGCTAGTCTACCTCGCAGAGTTTTATATGATGTGAGATGGAACTGTTAAACAGGCTATCATTTATCCTAACTTGCCAAGAAGCCAGCATGGCAGGAAAGTTTTATTTTGATTTTGTATTTCTATATGTACCATACTTCCATAATAATAATGAAATATGGAGAAAATACAAAGTTTATGAATCATCTTAGTATCATTCATGACCAGCTATCTTCTCAAAAGGCCCCATAACAACCATAAATAGTTTATCATTTAGTGACTCATGAAAAATCCTGCTTTTATTTTATGTCCTTGCGCATGTGCTGTGCTGAATCTGGTAGTCTTCTTGTCCTTCTTGGTTACCTCTCTTGTTTTCTACGAGCTGGACAAAATCATTCCGTAATTTCAAGGTCTCATTGAGCATGTTGAGCATGCTGCTGCTCAATTATAGTGGTGCAATATGAGTGGGCCACTGGGTGAAAATTCTTGCTCAGAGACAACTGTTTATTTTGCGTTGAGGGGGATTTATACCTGAAAATCTGATTAATCACATTTTCCCTACCCTTGTCAGTCTTTTGGCGATTTCTTCCCAATGGCTTGGAGTAGGGTCATGAAAATATACACACTTATCAATCTCGACATCAGGAAGATATTGAAAGAAGAAATAAATAAATAAAATAAAAAAATCATATTTACATTTATTTTGTAGGGCCTATGTAATTTTAATCAATGGGAATGTCAATCGGGCTTAACCCAGCTAAGAATAAGATCCCCAATTGCAGTGTCAATTTAAGCTACAAGTGCCGAACAATACACCTGGAGTGATATTAGCCCAACATAATGTAAATTTCACCTGGAAAATAAAGAAAAATAAAATGAAAAATTAATATTTCAAATGATTTGGTTAATATTTTCAATGGAAGGTGCTACATTGGGAAAATGGTGGTCCAGTACTATTGTTTGACATTAGTAAATTTGACGCTGCTATTAGGGTTCTGATACTTCACTGGGTTAAGGCCCCATAAAAAAAATGCCTTGTTTCCCATCACTGACTTTTCAAAAAGTCGGACGGGCGGTCCTTTTTTATTTTTTTATTTTTATTTTCGGAAGGGTATAGGATAGTCTAATTTGGTCATAAAATGGAATATATACAATTCATGTTGAAGTTTCATTTCCTTTACGGTCTTGCTAGAGATTGAATAAATACATTGGATATTAAAATCGGAAGAAATCCCATGGTGTTTGTATTTCCATTCTCACCTCCTGCATACTGCTGTACGTGAGGTCATCTCATTCTGATTTCGTATAGTTGCAAACTCTCCATTCCTATGCAGGTAGACGGAACTCGAAATATGGTATTGATAAAATCTGAATCATTGTGATTTGAAAGACAAAACTGTGGTGTTTTATTCCAGCAGAAAACAATAAGCTGGGCTATTCTCGCGAAATGGAGAACATGACGATCATGAATTGACGATCATGAATATGACCTTGGGCAGTCATACCACAAAGTCCACTAGGCATGAAAATATATCACTGAGGAATAGAACAATGTAAGTTCTTTAACGGAAAATAAATATCAACTATATACATTTATTCCGTGACAATGCTGCAGATGTGTTCCTGTATTAGTACTATACATTTATATGTGACTAGAAATTTATACACAAACAGAACAAAAATAAGATTACAACCATATAATTGAAAACAGCGCGACAATATCACAGACATGTAGCCTTGATTACAGCAAAGATACTTGTCATTGAAAAACCTTCAACGAGGTCCAATTACAGATCAAAAAGTAACAGAATTATTATCACATTCTTGGAAAGGACGACTAGATAAACATCTTCAGTATCTCCACACACAACACAGTCAAGTAAGAAGTCTCGATCCAGGACAAAAACTAATAACCATGACAGCCAATGGCGGACAGAAGAAATATCAAGTTGCTGGCAAGGCCCCGGTAATCACTCAAGGTAAGACTGTCACGTATATACGTCACAACAGTCGCTGGTGCAAAATAACCAGTCAGTTCAGCCTCTTTTCATACCAAAAGAAACACCAACAAGGCAGGTGAGAAAAATAAAAAACAAAAAATAAATCGGGGCGGGAGGAAAAATCGGGGCGGGTGGTGATGGGAAACAAGGCATTTTTTTATGGGGCCTCAGCCCGATTGACATTCCCATTGACTCTTCCCTTACCAAAAAATCCTATAGGACTGTCCTATAGGACAGTCCTATAGGATTTTGCCTATAGGACAGTCCTATAGGATCGTATAGGACAATCCTATAGGACTGTCCTACAGGCAAAATCCTATAGGACATTTTTTTATGGGGCCTCAGCCCGATTGACATTCCCATTGACTCTTTCAATGTCTTCGCTCTGTCGAGATTGATAAGTGGGTGAATTTTCATGACCTACTCCAAGCCATTGGGATGAAACCCCCACAAAATTTGATCAGATTTTCGGGTATAAATTCCCATTAAACAGTTGATTTTCACCATGCTCAACACATTAATCTCGTTGCAAGATCCCATCCACGGTAAGGGGGTGAAAATTATCTCCTCCCCCCCACAAATGACACGTTGTTGTTGCTGCTGCAACAACCACAACGTCATCAATAGATTTTAGTGTAGGCTTATCACATTATTATGCGTACCCGTAGGAGAAATGTTACACTGGGAATTACCAATACCATACGACAAACTTTCTATATAAGATAATTCTCATCGAATATACAGCCAGAGAAACTTGTTCCACGCTTGCAAGTTGCAGCAGAATGTGTTCTCCTCCCCTCGGCCAACGTGCGGGCACCTGTCACCACGTGTTGGGGACGCCGTGTGCCCAGCAACCAATCATAATTGACGTTACATTTTAGTCTCTAGAACGTGAATGTTGTATAAGGTTCTATTGGTTGGATGCTTGAGAGCTATTTTTAGATGAGCCAAAACATGAACACGTGTTGTTGATAGCAACGTGGTCTTCACAAACGGCATCTAAAATCAATAGCAATTCATCTGGGAGCAAAATCATTATTATCTGATTAGACAACCGTTAAAAATCCAAGTTGTGTACAACAATTCCAAGATTCCCAGCGATTATAAGATTTGGGATAATGATACCTCATCCGTTTTGCTCAAATAAATTGCAAAATATTTTGCGAAAACTGTTCATTGGAATTTGGAACACAGATTCTGATAAATTCCGATTTTATCGCATCTGTGATATTTTGTTATTCAGATCACTCCGACTGGATTTTGGGGATTTAAATGGCTCAGTTTGTGAAGTAGTTGTGAAGATGTCTTCGAATTTTCTTCCTAAATAAGTAGCTTGAAGTTATCCAATCTCCTGGCTTCGATTGCATATACCTTTCGTCTAAACGGCTGCAGGAATGATTTGGAGCTGTTTGTAAAAAGCGGAAAACGGATCGAGGCTTGGTGAATGGAAGTTATCATCAAAAAATAGTTGAACTGTTAGATTCTTACAATATATTTTTCAAATCAAAAAAAGCCCCTCTGTTTTTGATTTCCTCGTAGAAATGATTTTATGATAGTTCAAAGTTTCATTATTATTGTGTATGGACATGAGACACGAAATCTATTCAATTCTGCATGCTGTTTTATAAATGTAACTGTATGCCTAATATCATGGGAGATTTAGGAGGACCAGTCTGAAGAACATACAGTAGTGAAATTGTTTGCTTTTGTTGATGAATACACTATCGATGGTTACTAGTCTCCGTTGCCGAACTAACAAAATCACTGTGCTACTACCACTGAGTGTTAACACCATTGTTGATACTTCGTCCCTCATCCTTGATATTTGAATTATTTTTTTTTAAATAAGAAAAATAAAGAGAGAGAGAGAGAGAGAGAGAGAGAGAGAGAGAAACCGAGAAGAAAAGTAGTCTTGGGAGTAGTATAGAAAGGTAATTTCCGATGACTGTTGATATTGAATTGTAATTTCCAGGACATTTGATCTACTTTCGCGGCGGGTTCCCGGCGGTCACGCGGAGATCACGTGATCGGCCTTGGCAGCAAGAGAATGGGAATCCCATCCTCCCCACAGCGCATGCTCCATTTCGCAGGCTCCATTACCATCCCTGCCTCCAATAGCGGAAGTTGACCTTTACTACGTTGCTATGACGTATAGGGGAAAACCCACGCACGCACGGTTCAGTTCAAATCCGGCCGAACAACTCCTTCAGTGTTGCAAATGAGCGAACTACTTTTCATATGCTCTGTCCAGATAAACAGGCAAAATAATCTGCAGATAATTCTTTTTAACGCTAGATCAACAGAGGTATTATGCAGAATTGAAAAGTAATAGAAATGTTCGGCAAATATATATTTTACTATATATGATGTCACTTCCGGCGATGTGCGCGAAGGCCCCGAATCCGGTCCAAAAATCTGACTGGTGGCTGGGGTGTTATTAGACCCCCAGCGAGGTGGTTGGGGGAATCCTCCATTTGCGTACACTTCGCCATCCATTATCGCGGAGCGATATCCGGTACTTTACCGGATTCTGTTCGGCCTTCATCCGGCGGAGAACAGACTCGAGAAATCTGATAAATTACAGGTTTTTCATACCACTTCGGAAACAGATATTGCCTGAGCTTACAAAATATATAGGTATGAATAACTTCGTATCATCCAAGAGGTGTGGTAGATCTGTAATTTTCAACAAGTAGGACATCACATGACTCGAAAATGGCGGGTTATGTTGGGGTTACGTCGGTAGACTTTAGCTGATTGGCTGACGAAGTCACGTGTTTTTGATTTCTGGAAATTTCCTCTTGCAATTGCCGAAAGTAGGCTGAGAATGGATACACACGATCCCAGGGTCAGTCTTACCGCGTATATATGACCGAAATGGTTACAGGTTGGGGAATCCTCATGCATGGCAACACATGGCGAGAGAAGGGGAATTCCCAGGCATAGCAAAACAAAGCCCATGCAGCGAGAGAAGGGGAATCCCCATGACACCAATGGGATTCGAATGAGTGGTGTGTGCACCAAAGGCTGGCATGTTGTTGTCATGGCCACGGGTCCATACATAATAGGAAAGTTTAAAAATACAATGATATACTTTCCCCGGGGCCTCGACATATCCAGCATATGAAGAAACCAGTCGTGGACATTTTTCTTGCGATTTTATAGATGGAGTGTGGCACCTTATTTTTTATGACTCACGCTGTAGAGTACAATGGGAGTGGTCTCGAGGCTATTGGTTGACTTTCGCTGAAACGTTTTGACTGCGCATGCGTGGTGCACGTGCAGATCTGGGGTGGACGATTTGGTGTCTAGGTGGACCATCCCTGGCCCGATTGGGTCGTGTCGGATGTCATATTGAAGCGGTCGTAGTGTAGAGTCAGACTGAACTGGTGGGTAGTGGAAATGTCGCCAATCTGCGCATGCGCAGTCAGAGAATGACTGAAAAGGGGCATTTGAATGAACGTTTTGGGATAGAGATGTACCGTCCGGGGCATGAATGGGTCGTGTGGGTTATCAGTTTGGAAGACTCGTGGAGGAGAGTCAGACTGAGGTAGTGTGTAGTGGAAATGCCGTAAATCTGCGCATGCGCAGTCAGGGAATGGCTGAAAAGGGGCATTTGAATGAACGTTTTGGGATAGAGATGGACCATCCGTGGCACGAATGGGTCGTGTATGTGGGTTATCAGTTTGAGGAACTCGTGGAGGAGAGCCAGACTGAGGTTGTGTGTAGTGGAAATGTCGTAAATCTGCGCATGCGCAGTCAAGGAATAGCTGAAAAAGGGGCATTTAAATGAACGTTTTGGGATCGAGATGGACCATTCTTGATTCCAATCGGTCGTATAGGGTGTCATATTGAAATACCTGTCGAGTAGCGATCGGCTGAACTGACATGTAGTGGAAATGCCGTCATTCTGCGCAAGCGAGCCCAGGGAATATTGGAAGAAAGCCTTTGGGTGGACTTTTTGGGATAGAGATGGACCTATTGTCGGTCAATAGCTCGTTCAGAGCTAATGTTTTCTGGTTTGTATATTATACCGACGCTAAATAAAGTTTCTTACTCTTACTCTTACCCGTGGTCCAAATGGGTCGTGTGGAGGTATCAGTTTAAAGCACTTGAGGGGGGAGCGTCGGACTGGATTGACATATGGTGGAAATGCCGTCAATCTGCGCATGCCGAGTCGGGCAGTATTAAAAAAAAAGGCATTTGAATGGATGTTTCGGGATCGAGGTGCCATCCTTGGTCCGAATGGGTCGTGTTGGGTATTAGTTTGAAACGCTTGTGGGAGAGAGTCATGCAGACTGAGGTGGTTTGTAGTGAAAAATGTCGTAAATCTGCGCATGAGCAGTCAGGGAAATGTGGAAAAAGAGCATTTAAATGAATGTTTTGTGATCGAGATGGACCATCGTTGGTCCAAATGTGAAATGAGCCATGTGAGTAGCGAGCAATTAGTCTGGTATGTAGTGGAAATTAATGCCATGCGCGTGTGCAGTCACAGAATAGTGCAAAGAAGATCTTTGAGTGAACGTTTTGGAGTAGAGGTGGACCATCCGTGGTCCAAATGAGCTGTGTGAAGTCTTCTATTGAAACGCTTGCGGGGGAGCGTTTGACTGTGGTGGTGTGTAGTGAAACTACTGTCAATTTGCGCATGGGCAATCGAGCAGCAGTAGCAAAAAGGCATTTGAATGGACGTTTCGGGGTCGAGGTGAGGCATTCGTGGAACGAATAGGACTGTGGGGTGTCAGTCATTTTGAAGCGCTCGTGGAGAAAGGCCGACTAGACTGGTGTGCAGTGGAAGTACTGTAAGTCTGCGCATGCGCAATCGGGCAGTAGTGGACAAATGGCATTTGAGTGGACGTTTTGGGATAGAGATGGGCCATCCTTGGTCCAAATGAGTCGTCTGGGTTGTCATTTTGCAGCGCTCGTGAAGAAACGTCCGGCTGGACTGTATGTTGTGGAAGTACCATGCGCATGCGCGGTCAGAGAATGGCGGGAAAGGAGCCTTTGAGTGGAACTTTTGGAGTAAAGATAGATAAGCAGTGGTTCAAATGAGCTGTGTGAGGTGTTATATCGAAGAGCTTGTGGAGCAGCGTCCGACTGTGGGGGTGTAGTGGAACTGCTGTTAATCTACGCATGCGCACTCAGGGAATAATGTATGAAGTTACATTACAAGCGTCTGGTCCGTCATTCATAATTCAGCCGTCGTTCATTAAAGAATATCCGTGTCCATAATCCAAAGACCTATTCCATATCCCATGTAACAGCATTAGCACCAAATTCAAAAAGACAATCAGTTTACCGGTACATAAACATAGGCTAGTTTCCTGCAAGGGAGAAGCGGTCAGCAGTTTTCAATGATGCCGGCAAGACATGATGTTCCAAAAATATCAAATCCGTATCGCTGATCAGTATTCTTAATCCATAATATTCGTTGTAAAGTCGTCATCTAGAGAATGATGTATCTAAATCATGCTTTGGTTGTGACTGTTCATATGAGCACCATGAGGATCTTGAAATACATGGGGTCATACGGCCCCTTAGCCCCGGGTTAAGCGAAATTAGACACAAGTTACGAAACGTATCTTGCGCGCTACGATCGTATTTTGCTATTAGCATGCGATATGTATCGCCAAATTTGAGAAACTTTGAGTGGAGGAGCTTGGTGGTATAGCCCTGTTTTATAAGTTTCTGCAACAATGTTTTGTGACGTTGATTTAAACAACGTTATAAATTAAGGACATTACACGTTTTGTAGACGAGGTGGACCATCCGTGGTCTAAATGGGCCGTGTAGAGTGTCAGATTGAAACACTCGTGGGGAAGAGTCAGCCTGTGGGGAGGTGTAGTGGACCTACTCTCAGTCTACGCATGCGCAGTCGGAAAGTAGTAGATAAAGGGCATTTGAGGTGGAAGTTTTTGATAGAGATGGGTCAGTGCTGCACACATGCGCACTGGGGAGTAGTGAAGGAAGGGAATTTTAACGGCGCGCTGGGATGTATCTCATCAAAGTGTGTTGCGCAGGGTGGTGCGCCCTCGCAGTGTAGGGTCTACATGGTTTGAATTGAAAGTTTCGTCATTCTGTACATGCGCGGTCGGGCAGTAGTAGAGATAAGGGTTTGTTTGGGGGTACGCTGGGGCGTGTTTATGCAATCTAGGTTATAGCTCATCCAAATATAGCATGCAGGTGTCGTGTTGGAGCTTTCACCAATAACAACACATTCAGCAATGTTCATATAGTTTATTATCCCAATGTTACATTCTGCCGATAGGGTGGCCGATCAGTTTAGCCACGAATAACGTGAAATTAGTGACCCCCTCCACCGTCCATTTGGTGTTGGGGCGTTGTTGACGAGCCGATTCTAGGTCTCCAGTTGGGCCAGGGCCGCTTCCAGGGACGCACGATTGGTGATGATAAATGGATGGTTGTACACGTGGTTGTTGCCACTGACATAGAAATAGCGTAGTTGGCCCGTCATTTTATGGCATAAGCTTTTAATTGGAAGGTCGTAGTTTGATCATTGACGATGGCTTCCACGTAGCTGTGTTGATATCTCGGGAAGGGCGATGACAGTGGAAACATCGTCGAATCATGGCCCAAAGGAAGTTTGTCAGTTACTTGCCGGCGGTCGGTGGTTCTCTCCGGGTACTCCGGCTTCCGTCACCAACCAAACTGACTGTCACCATATGAGTGAAACAACCCCCAATGAGGCCGGTAGATGTCACTTACTTGATGGGCGTCTTGTTAGCCAAGTTTACTGTCTCAACAACAACATCAACGGCCGGCTGAATTTCTCCTTCATTATATTCGCACCTTGTCACGTAATCGGCAACGTATCATGTGGATCACGCGACTCGTACGAAGATAATGGCGGTAGCCAGGAGAAATTCAACCGACCGTTGATGTTTGAAGACTGATTGCAGACGGATCATCTCTTCACGGCAATGAAACTATTTGCCGAACTCGATAAAAGCAGTGGACAGAGAGTGTGGAGGGGTTGTTTTATTGCCGGATAGAGCCGTACGACCCATGGAGCCCTGTTGTCCCGGAGTGTACATGTAAGTTCAGTAAGAGGATTCGTGGCGTAGTAGGAACGAACGAAGGCATGTAAACTTGGCTAGCGTCTGGTAAGAGATCGCTGGGGACATTTATGAGATCGTCAGGAAACTTCCGTTGACGTCACATCCGGGTCAAAGGTCACTTCCTAATCAAAGGTCACGTCCGGGTCGAAGGTCATTTACGGTCACGTGACGGCCCAGCAGGAGTTATCTACCCCTAAAGAAGGCCGTACGCTGCAGTTATTTCAATGTCGAACCTAATGGGCCACCCACGCATGGACATTCGCGGTATGGGGTGTGGCATCTTGTTTTTTGTCTGTCTCGAGCTGTAGAACACGATGACAGGGGTCTCGAGGCCATGGGATGCAACATCAAATGGCGGCTTTTGATTGGACAGGAGCAGCCGCCGATGCGTCTGTTAGGGAGTTAAGATAGGCATTGAGGCGTTGCGTGGGGATTCGACTTCTCTTGCTGCATGTATTGCTATGTAAATAATATTGAAGTGCCGGGAGCATAGTCAGCACCTCCGAAAGTGCCCTTTGTCTACTTCAACTCAGTGCGTATACGCGTTTCACCTCCAGTCTGGCTCTACCCGACATGAGCTATAAATAGAACAGGGGTTTTCCCAGAAAAACCTCCGTACAATGGCTTAGAGCGATGACGACATCGGCGACCACCAAGTCTCAATATTCTTTAATGGACGACGGCTGAATTATGAATGACGAACTAGACGCTTGTAATTAGTCAGTGGTGTGAATGGATTGATACATACACATTGTGAACGCGTTAGTATTAAATAATAACATGCTAAAATCTCGCGCAAAAGGTAAAAACTGCTATGCTAGGAGGTTAAGGCGTTAGCATAAGGCGTTAAGATATGGCGTTAAGGCGTTGTGATAGGGCGTTCAGGCGTTAAGATAGGGCGTTAAGGATTTACTGTAAAACTCTCCTCAAAGGCCATAGGACAAATATAATAGATTTCTGCTTCCTCTACTACTAAGGGACAACTGAATTAATTCCGTTGATTTTTACTTCACCGAAATTGAGAGACTATAGTATCTCAACAACGACAACAACATTCCCATTTCTATGGCTCACCTGGTGTAAAGTTCATTTTCCGGATCTTTTTCGGAGGAAGTTTTACATGCACCCATCCATGACTTGATCGGCCTCGTTGAGCGCTTCACGCGGATACCCTCCCCGAGCCAGTACACCCACCATTCCCTGCATGTGCATGCGCATCATAGCCCTACTTCCATTCCATACCCATTCAGTCGAACGCTTCCCCACGAGTACTTCCCTTATATGTGTTGTAATTAAACTGATACCCCATACGACCCATTCGGACCATTATGAGTCCACCGCGATCTCAAAACGCCCATTCCAATGCTCTTTTTCCACAATTCCCTGTCTGCGCATGCGCGCCATAGCCTTACTTCCACGACCCACCCGTCCAGTTGCTTCACTTTGATACATCACACGGCCCAATCAGCCCAATAGTGGCCCATCTAGATCCCAAAACGTCCACCCCAGATCATCCAACGGCCGTCACGTGACCGGAAATGACCATTGAGCCGGACGTGGCCAGTGAATCGAGCGTGATCTTAGATCCGGAAGTGACCTTTGATCCGGAAGTGACGTCGCCTCCGCGTGACTCCGCAGGGGGAGATAACTCTGGATGCACTAAAAATGATGAATTTCCACTTTATATACTACTCTTAGCCCATATTATCCCCATTGATACATCATATCCATATCCATATGTCTTTACTATTCCAAGCACCGTAACACTTGGTACAAGTGTTTACAGAGCTGATTTTTACGCTTTACATGTAGACATTTTGAGTATATACGACACGTTACTGTATTTGCCACTGCATGTGATGGGTGAATACATTCAGCCGATTGGGTGGTTTATCAGATCAGCCGCAAAAAGTGACATTGGTCACCATCTCTACCGTCCATTTGGCGTCCAGACGTTGATGTTTGACCCATTCCAAGGAATTCAACTGGTCCGCATCAGCCAGGACGGTCTCCAGTGAACACCGATTCGTAATGTTGAAGGGCTCATCATTCAACAGCCGTTTGCTACTCGTCAACCGGAGTTTCTCTGTCTCGTTATGCCGCAGCAAATAGCCGAACGCCAGACTTAACTTGAAGGCCGTAAGATGATCGTTTAAGATGGCTTTGACGTAGCTGCGTAGACAGATGAGATCGACGATTCGGGAATTATAGATGTCTAGCAGCGGATGGTGATCGTCGAATCTTGGCCCTATTGTATAGTAATATTACGGAACCGTAAAGGGGACATGCACAATCTTTTTTTCGCGTAAAACGAGATAATTATCTCGTCCCACGACATAATTATCTCGTCCCACGACATAATTATCTCGTCCCACGACATAATTATCTCGTCCCACGCGATAATTATCTCGTCCCACGACATAATTATCTCGTCCCACGAGATAATTATCTCGTCCCACGAGATATTTATCTCGTCCCACGAGATATTTATCTCGTCCCACGACATAATTGACCAATGACAACATATTTTACAACTACGTTGTTTACCAATTAATGAAAGCGCACGTAACGTACTTCTATTGCAGTCAGTCTGAAAATTTTAGGCAGATTGCAGATGGCGTATAGGCAATAAAAAACAACCTCAAACTACAAGGAAAAATTCATTGATCATTTCAAAGTTTTCTTGGGTTTGGATGAATGGAATCTTAATTTTGATGTCCCTGGTTCACTAAAAGTCTGCAAAATTCGGGCGAAATGTAGTTGTTTAACGAAGAGAGTGTTTCAATGTGTTTGTTTTTGGGGTTTTTTGGTCTGGAGTTGTGGGATCTGTGTATGGAGCGGACGCAGACTTCATAATAAAACCGATGTCATATTGTAATACAATTCTGTTGACATAGATTTCACACAAGACTGACTAGAGAACACCAAAGAAGTGAAGTTTATCCATTCCCTCAAACAGTATTCATGATTAGGAGTGAAAATCCTCCAACTGCTATAATTTGATGTCAACATTTTCTTTAGCGGATAAAAGTACACATCTAAACAGGTGTCTCGATCTCCGCCACTTCCTTGCATTATATAAATGTGACAGACATTACATATTAACCTGAGAAGGAGTAAACTGAGAAGGCTCCGTAGGCCTACATCGGAAAAAAACAACAAACAAACAACAACAAACAAACAAAAAATGAAAGAAAGAAAACATAGCATAGAAGTGAATGTTTTACTTATCAAGTATTTTTTTCCAGTTGTTGCTTAATACTGGGGAAGTAAACTTATCACCGCCAGTGCCTACCGGTAGGCCTGAATGAATATTGCAATCGATCAGTGACAAAACAATAGATTGACGTTTTCATCTCTGAGAATGAAATAATGTTCTCTAATCCAATCGCATATTTGGACGAAAAAATATCAACACGTCCGTTGAGCAGAATTTTTCTTCTTTTTTTTCTCTATAAAGTTGTTTTGTGTTTCAATTGAGATCCCAGTCATTTGCTCATTATTTCTTCATACACAAACAAGAGATATATTAATTTTCAACTACTTTTCACAAAGAAACCATAGCAATAAACCTACTGTCTGTCCCAGATAATATATCCCATACGTTTTCGGCGATATTTCGGAGACCATTGATCGTACAACATTGAAACTTAAATCATACAGTATATTAACTAAAAAAAATACTAATTTTATTCCTGTCTTTCAATAAAATCCATTGAGAATTGCCGCGGAAATCGCCAATACGTACCATATTATTTTAACGCCACGATGGTGTTGATCTGCCAATGTTATAACATACAGACTTGACGTCATGACGTAACCCCCCCACACAAATCTCCCATCTAATTAATGATACAGGATTTTCACATTTATAAAAAATATACCAATTTAGTTGTTTCATGGTGAACTGCAATACGTGCAGAATTAACGCTGGATTGAACTACGTAAATTTTATTAGTTTTATGTATACAGGAAGTCTTTAATATCGAAGCAGTAGTTCCTCTAGCTCTTTTGATGAGATAACAATAGGCCGTATACTGTTGGCGTTCAGGGAAACAAGCCTATATTGTCAATAAAACTCATCGTCAAAGGAAGTCATTAGGGACGACGTGTCGCATTAATTCCCGAACTAATGGTTGACCCAGCAGAGAGCTTGGGTGAGCTGTTCGGAAGAATATACCGGTATATGAGACACTTCTTTTCGCAAGTTACGTGCGCTTTCATTCGTTAACAACGTAGTTGTAAAACCTGTTGTCATTGGTCAATTATGTCGTGGGACGAGATAATTATCTCGTGGGACGAGATAATTATGTCGTGGGACAAGATAATTATCTCGTGGGACGAGATAAATATGTCGTGGGACGAGATAATTATCTCGTGGGACGAGATAATTATCCCGTGGGACGAGATAAATATGTCGTGGGACGAGATAAGTATCTCGTGAGACGAGATAAACATGTCGTGGGACGAGATAATTATGTCGTGGGACGAGATAATTATCTCGTGGGACAAGATAATTTTCCGCGAAAAAAAGATTTTGCATGTCCCCTCTACGGTTCCGTATAATATAGAAGTATACAACAGTGTGGACATGGAAATCATATTCTAACCACTGCAGGGACTCTTTTCAATTAACGCTACATGTATACACGGAAGCTCACTTTTGAGCTAGACTCATATGGGACTTTTGTGGCGTCGAACAATTGTCAGACAAACTTATATCTGATAGATTGCGACGCTTGAGGCCAAACATGAAAAGGCAATTTGCTCTAAAACACCAAGATGATTGGATATGCACTTAGAGATGAATCACACTGAATAATATGACCTCGGCATCATTGTTTAATGGGGCCATTTAAAATCCACTGTATTGTGCAAAATATGCTAACACCATGCAGTGTTTAATGATTTCACACAGAAGTATCTTTATGTAATTTCTTCGTGTGTTGGATACATTTAATATCAATGTAATATGTTATTCAAAAACATGCTTTTCCAGGGGAAAGTCAAAATAGCTCTCACCAATTACTTAAAACATTGAGTTGTACAATAGATATACGTACGAAGATATCCCGTACTGATAAAATTGATAACGACTCATTGCTATATCATCTCAATGTGTTTAACTTCACTTTACGTGAAATTCAGAGAAAGAAAATTCCATCTTTATACAGCTGGAGAACAAACGGGTGAAATAATAGATCCTGATATGGAAATATGGGTTAAAGAAATATAATTCCGGAAGGCCCATAGATGGAAATTGGTATAAAACCAAAAGAAAGATATGACATATGATAATTAATGGTCATCATCATACGGATGACCGAATCTTTGAGAAATGAAAAGACAGAGAGTTGAGCAAATCTTTGGCCAATGGGAAAGCAGAATGATGACAAAATCCCGAATAATAGAAGAGGTCCCTAGGGAATTTAGTCCCCATATATACCAAGAGACGAGCTAAATCGCGCACACTTGGCGGAGGCACACTTTGCGGAGACACAACAACGAGAAAACAAACCTGGCTGGGCGTGGACCGTTTAGGCCAATCCATACTGACACATGCACACGATTTCCGTGTACTCTCGTTTGCCAAGTGAGTTGCTCATGGTGTACTAACTTGATTACGAAAAGTATCAATTGAATCCGACATGAAATAGAAGTATAACAGCCCAATGGCGCCGGTAGATCTATGTCACTCCCTGGATGGGCGCCCGGTAAGAGATCGCTGATATTTATGAGATCGTCCACTAAGTGCTACTGCTTCTCGATGTCGTCAGGCGTATGAATCGTATCGCCGTCCGACTGGGCATCCAGGGACTCCTCGACTGTTAATATAGGCGAGCTGTCCTGTCCTATGATATTATGGTCGGAGGTGACGTGACGGGCCGGAAGGGAGGTTATTTCCCGCCTGCGCACTCGCCTGACGGTACGCCCCATCCGCTGAGATGCCCTATGCCCTACGGGCTGTAGGGTACCGGGTGCACCATCAATCCAGTGCGCATACGACGATGACCTCACTTCTGGCCATAATGTCATAGCCCGTAGATGTTCACACAGGCCTGAGTCACACAGAGTTGTACAATCCACATTCACACCTTGCTCACCCATGACAGTACTACCCGTAGTCAGGCATAGCTGGGTGGACCCTAAAACTCGGGCACGCAACAGTCACACATAAGTGTTCGTCCTTACCAACACATAACTGTACGCATCGTTTCGTAACTTGTGTCTAATTCGGCTTAACTCGGGGTTAAGGGACGTATGAACCATGTATTTCAAGATCTCATGGTGTTCATATTGTAAAATGTGGAATTCTTAGCCTCCATACAATAACGTAAAGTTCGACTTTTCACTGACCACGCTAAGCTAATTCTATATTGTAGTAATCTGTTGCATGCAAACGAGAAGCCATATTTTAGATGTCACAGTACATATATATATTATGATGTGTTCTAGTTTTAAGTTCTGTTTGTTTTGATAAAGCTATCCCCGAGATTCCGTTTCATGACCTTTTAGGTCATGTTTTGTAAACTATAAGCAGTTATATAATTTCAATCGATATGGTTTAATGTTACGTGGTTGTGTAATTGCCCTGAATTTGTACTTTGTAATCCCGAATCTGATGTGCATGTTTAGAAAATGAGACAGATAGCCGAGCGAGATGTCACAACTGTACTGAGAATTTGATGTTTCAGCTTGCCCCTTTAATATACTAGAATTGTATATATAGGAATGGTCGGTGTGTACAGGCAGGCTAATTCATCATGATGTCTCGATGATAGATCTGAAGCTTCTACATTGGCGAGCGTTGCTTCAGATAAAGAAAATTTCCGGATACAACTACAACATCATTAGACGACAGCTTCAGAGAATCAACAGAGGACACTGAGAGTGCTAACTTTTGGACGAAATGGCTGAGCCAGGGAAAGTGCAGGAGCTCCAGACTATTGCTCAAGGCATCACGAAACTTGTGGACAATCTGCGGACTGATATTGAGGTCAAGGATAATCGTCGACTGCAAAGAGAACAGGTGAAGGACAACATTTCTTCTATTCAACAGTGTGATGGATTGTCTCCAAGTGAGGTGAGAGAGTGGCTGGATGATTGCACCGTGGCACTTCAGGCCTTACAAGGCGTCAGAGGGGTCCGGCTCAATTAGCGGCATGGACCTCCCACGGATCACTCCATAGAGAGATTGAACACTTTCTCAGTGATAAAAATATAGAGACTACAACGTGGGGCGAAATACGTACTCACGTGACCACCCAATTTGTGTCCGCTCATGATGATGAACGATTGAAAGATGAGCTTGACACTATTGTCCAGAAACTTTGTGAAGCAATCAGTGCTTTCAATCGACGGTTGCCAGTCGAGCTTACCCTACCGTATCGGATGACGCTAAACGGTTAATGTTATGAGCATACCGCCGCTTCCTTTTCGACAAAACGCTGGCAAGGAAAATAGCAATGACAAAACATGCTACAGATTTGGATGAGCCCATGAAATACGTCGATGAACAGACGGCCAGTGCAGAACTGTTGGCGACTATGAATGTGCCTACTGAGCATGAACGTATGAAAGCCGGGTCTTCACAAAACCCCGAAGATGAGGCACAAGGCCTTCGTAACCGCGCACGTCAAGAAGAAAATGCACAGAGTCGTGCAATCGCGTCAGATGAGTGTGCCGCCCCAGCATACACAGGCGCAGGAGCGTGGACAATCACATCAGCGTTGGAGAAATGGTAACCAGGGACAATGGCAACGGTTCCATGGTGTGCAAACGAACAGGCGTGAATGCCCTCAGTGCGACAATAAGCCAGTTTGTTTCCGGTGTGGTCAGCCAAATCTCATTCAGGCCAACTGCAGTCTACCTATCAGGAGGACCACGCTTTATGCGCGTTCGCCTGAATCTCCAAGTGCACGTGGCCCATGACAATTCACAGAGGCAGGTAACCTTTCGAAACAGTTTCAGTCAGAATCAATCGGGAAACGGATCAGGGTCAAGACTGCCAATGTCACGGGCAGGTTCTTGGCCCAGTTAAATCTACAAGGCAGAACGGTGACAGCTCTGCTTGATACAGGTGTATGTACAACCTTATTAAGAAAAAAATGTGTGGCAAAATTTGTCAGCACGCGGCCCTTTGCGAAAAGCTGGTACTATAGGCGCCATCAACGAGACGCCATTGAAGGTTATTGGACAGACTGGGGTGAAGTTTGAAAATGCTCGACCTGTTCCAGTTACTGTTGTGCCAGGAATGCTGCATCAGTATGTCTTAGGTTCCGAAGCGCTCGCTCTTGGTGTGCGCGTCTTGACTATGAAACAGCCAAAATGCGGTGGTTTGACAAAAACTTAGTAATAAGAAACAGTGCGATTTGGCATGGGGTTGGATGCTCCACGGTTAAAGAGACTACGGGTCATAAACCTATTGACTGTGTAGGTTACCATGACCTCTTTGACATTGTCAAGAAACCTGGAGCAGAAAGACACCCCCAGGTCAAGTGTACTATACCTACCGGAGATCATCCACCGATCAAACAACGGGCCTATAGACTGTCTCTGAAGATACAACATGTTGCCAAGGAACAGATCCAAGAGATGTTGGATGCAGGTGTGATACGACCTTCAACCTCACCTTGGGCTTCACCAATCACCCTGGTACCTAAGAAAGACGGTAACATAAGATTTTGCATTGACTATCGTAGGCTAAATTCTATTGTACGTAAAGATAGCTATCCTTTACCATTGATTTCTGACATTTTTGATTCCCTTATTGGTAGTAGCATTTTCTCAACTCTCGACCTCAAAAGTGGTTATTGGCAAATACCCATGGCTGAAAAAGATATAGAGAAAACGGCCTTTATCTGTTCGGAAGGTCTGTGGGAATGGTCAGTCATGACATTCGGGTTCTGTAACTCGGGCGCAGTTTTCCAAAGAGCGATGAATGACTTTTTCAGAGATTATGTAGGCAAATTTGTGTTTGTTTATGTGACGATATTGTAATCTACTCAACAGATGCAAAACATCATGCTTACCATCTGGAACTTGTGTTCAATACAATACAACCTTCAACTTAAGCACAAAAAGTGTGTCTTTGCGACCGATTTAGTCGACCTTCTGAGCTACCATATATCAGCCAGTGGTATTTCGCCACAAAGTTAAAAGATAGAAGTTATACGTAGCATGTCACCGCCCACTTCAGTGAGTGAGGTCAGATCCTTACTCGTCATGACTGGTTATTATCGGTCGTGTGTTCCACAGTATGCCTCTATAGTAGGTCCACTTTTGGCATTGGCACGGAAAAGTGCACGTTTTTATTGGGGACCTGACCAACATACAGCCTTTGACAGACTGAACGGTATATTATGTTTTGACACAGTTCTAGCCTATCCTGATCTACAAAGACCATACAAGCTATACACAGATGCTTATAGCTACGCGATGGTATAGAAAGGGTTATTCAGTATGTATCTTCAACATTTAAGGATGGTCAGTTGAGACGGCCAGTCCCAGATGATTATGCAATACATAATGGAGTACTGTACTCTACTAAACGTCCATCGCCATTGGAAGCAGAATATCCCAGAGTATTCTTGCCCTCAGCTTTCAGGCAGCGAGTATTTAAACAAGCTCATGAGAGCACTGGTCACCAAGGGTCATACAAAACGCTATGTCTGATTCGAGATAGTTCTGTGTGGCGTGGCATGCGCAAAGATGTTGCTTCATTCATTGGCACCTGTCCGAGGTGTCAGGTTATTAGACGGGTTCGGATTCGTCCTCGGTACACCGAAATGCCACTTGCGCAGTACCCTGGACAGATAGTAGGGATGGATTTGATAGGCCCGACGACTCGCTCTCCTACAGGAAATGTGTACATTTTGGTCATTATTGACCACCATACTGCATGGACTGAGGAATAAGTTTTTTCGTGAGTACTGTACATACCTGAGATAGTGATTTAGGTAAAGAGTTCAATGCTGGCTCACTTCTAAGAAAGTTCAAAGCAGCTGGTATTGATCACCGTAGAACCACCCCGTACCATCCTCAGACCAATGGCAAGACAGAAATGTTCAACCAGACCTTTAAGAATATAATTCAGAAGTTAGTGAATAACCAATCTAGACGTTAGGAGTCTGAGATGCCAGCGGCACTCATGGGGTACCGGAATACTGTACATGTCTCGACCGGTTATACGCCATTCTGTCTGACCTATGGTCGCCGTGCACGTCTTTCACTTCTTGTTGACGCATCTCAAGATTTAGATGACAGACTCACGATTTTAGGTAATGTCTTACAACGTGCCAAGGTGGCAACGGAAAAGTCATGACGATATCACCGCGCTCAGATAAATAGGCGAGCTAACGCAGGTGAGTTCAAGATAGCTGATTCCGTAGTTGTAAAAGCAGAACAGCGGATTAAACTCACAACTCATTGTGACCCCCAGTATGAGATAACCCGGATAAATGGCCCAGTTGCACATATCCGTCACTCCCGATCAGGGTAGCAAAAATGGTGAATATCAGTAAGTTGCGCGTCGTTGACCTCCGAATCGTTTGGGATGGGGTGGATCCTCGGCCCATACGCATTCATGCTCTTGGAACTCAGCGCAGTCTGGTTCAAACCGAAGAACGGCATGACAGTCACCTGTCTTCTTCCTCCCCCCCTCCGTAGAACCGCCTCCACAGGAACCAGTACCGTTGACTGACGGTTCCGCCCAGCCTGCATCTGGTCATAGAGACGTTGCCCTTCATGATGACACAATTCAGGTGGGTGGCACCCCAGATATGTCAGAGCCAATGGATGACCAGATAGGGAATGATCCTAGAGTAGGTCCCGAGCTAATGAATGAAGAGATAGAGGACAATGCCTCTGGTGGGTCGGATCTGACAGATGACTGTCTGCCAACCATTCACCGTTATTTTCTGCGCAATCACAAACCACCTTCGCCCCTCCCCGGTGTTATGTACAATAAGAAACGCCGTACATACACATTCCGCTTTCAATCATTGTAGAGTCAGGATGTGGATCTTTTTGATCATCCTATTTGGCACAGCATGTGCAGAGCCGCGTATAACAAGCCTTTCAGATGGAGTGCTTGTTCTCCGCGGTCGGCCAATATCTCTTGTTAAAACAAAGTGGTATGTGGTAGTTACTATCACATCCCCAGAGATACCTCCAACATTCCTTCAACGTGTACTGGAAATCGAGGCGGCCATTAATGTATTTGTATGGTAGGACCAAATTCACCCTGATGATACAGTTAGTTGGGTCTATCGCTTCAGACATATTCGCCGAACCATTCAGCAACTTACTATGGTTCATTCCGTTGATACTGATGGCAGGCAATGGAGAGGATTACTGGATTTTTTGTAGGCGAAGGGGTTGCCTTTGCCTTTGGACTCTCCACGTCATATGAGGTCGATGACCTGCGCTGAATAATCAAATCAGCACGAGCAGAAACGAAATCAATTGTTCACTATTCTAATGAATTAGCCTCACATGTCAAAAAGCCTTTGATGAAATAGGGATCAATCGTGACCAACTAAACAGACTGTCTGCTACCGTTGCTAATATTACTCAATAGATTGATATTCTTGTTGATGATGAAAATGAAGCTCGGACTGAACGACAATTACTCATATTGTTACTGCGTTTTGGGCATGTCGCTGACGCGTTAGAATTGACCTTGCAGTCTTTTGCGGTGGCTCAGTTGCACTACCGACACCAAGTGGATTCTTTGGAGTTTCGTTTTCACCCTCTCAACTTCGGGCGATGCGACAGCTTCTACAGGTGGGTGTTCGTCTCATTTTTCCATACAAATGATATTACCGTAATGTATTGGTGCATCCAGTTTGGAACAAGGAAACACTTTCTACGCGGGCGCTCTTCCATTGATTGACGATGGCGCTTACGTCGAATATGGTTTGCAGTCCTGGGCTATGCCTTTACAAGAGTCTGGACATTAGGTACAAATTGTCTTTGCGGCGGATCATATTGAACTGGACACAGAGATTGGATGGTACTTTGTCCCGACCCGGTGTATGGGTCATTCTCCTCGAGTATGCTATGGTACTGCGCAAATGCAGCAAGAACATATTCCCTGCATTATGAGTGTGTTAACGAATGGTTCTAATACCGCATGGTGCGACTATTGCAATTTAATGATTCTTCGAGCAAATTGTTTGAGCTCTCTACTAGTGAATTTGTGTTGCAAACATTTTGTGAAGATGTGTCAGTGCATTGTGCCGCGCGGCCCGCTGAAGTCCATTTATTGACTTACGGTCTTTACGTGCTGCAGCCCGGTAAGTGTGTTTTTACTGGCTGGAGTGGGCTGGAAAATAGAGTCTGCTGCTCTCTGTTCCAAAGAATTCTCATTTCTTGCAGATAGTGTTCAAATGCCTAACATTGCTATTCCCAGACTCAAAAATTACAAGAATTATTACCCGTTTGAATGCCACTCCTTGGCAGGCATTGAATAAGGTGATGCATGTTCCCTCGCAGCCGTTAGCTGACCTTGACGACATGACAACTGACGTATCAGTGAATGACATTTTGACATATATTTCTTTTACCATGGTTTGTCTAGGTACCCTTGTCGCGATTTTGTATATCTTTTGTACACGTTATAATCTATGTAGATATTGTTCTCAATTTTGTTTGCGGACCTTCATTGTACGTCAGCCTGTTCCACCCGGTGACATTGAACTGCATGACCTGCCACTGGACGGTCCTCCGGAGACTGCTCCGCGTGGCCATGTTTTTCCATCTTTGTATCCTCCTTTGTAATGTTTTTGTTTTTTATTTTTGTTTTTCATCACTTTTGCCACTGGGCGTGCGTTTTCATGCACGGAACGTACTCTCACTTGAGGTCAACTTCTGGTGTATTGGTTACTGCTGAATTGATCACTCATGCAGTCTCTAGCACCATTTCTTCCCCTCTCCTTATTGTTGTTTCTCTTTTGTTACCTTTGTTTGCTACTTTGAGTTGCATGCATCATCCAACTTTTTTCGTTGGGAGATGCGTAAAATGTGGAATTCTTAGCAATCATACAATGATGTAAAGTTCGACTTTTCACTGACCACGCTAAGCCAATTTTATATTGTAGTAATTTCTTGCATGCAAACGAGAAGGCATATTTAGATGTCACAGTGCATATATATATTATGATGTGTTCTAATTTTAAGTTCTGTTTGTTTTGATAAAGCTATCCCCGAGATTCCGTTTCATGACCTTTTAGGTCAGCTTTTGTAAAACATAAGCAGTTATATAATTTCAATCTATATGGTTTAATATTGCATGGTTGTGTAATTGCACTGAATTTGTACTTTGTAATCTAGAATCTGATGGGCATGTTTAGAAAATGAGGCAGATAACCGAGCGAGATGTCACAACTGTACTGAGAATTTGATGCGTCAACTTGCCCCTTTAATGTACTAGAATTGTATATATAGGAATGATCGGTGTGTACAGGCAGACTTATTCACCATCATGTCTCGATGATAGATGTAGCATCTCCAGTTTGAAAGACATTTACAATGGTCTAATCTTAATGAAACTGTGTTGGTCTGTCTGCCGAATGCCGCCGATCATTCCTGAGTTAGATGAATGAATATACAGTAAATCGGCTTAATATTCAACAGACATGGACTTCGTCGTTGTTGTTTAAAAACTCTGGCGTTTGTGGATATTGGATATTAAAAAACTCAAAATGTCTCACAGAAGAACTAAAGGTCACATACCGTACAGACATGTATTCACATGGGATTTCTCGACTCTCTATACTACAATCCCTCAGCAGGACCTTATTGACCGTCTAAGTTCATTAATAGTATCTGTGTTCAAGAAAACTGATCGTAGATATA
The DNA here is from genome assembly GCA_036873755.1 of Hanleya hanleyi. Lineage (NCBI taxonomy): Eukaryota > Metazoa > Mollusca > Polyplacophora > Lepidopleurida > Hanleyidae > Hanleya > Hanleya hanleyi. Next base: position 35,590 of record JAVTVY010034815.1, on the reverse strand, counting down.
TTAATGTCGGAAGCCATAAAGCATTCTTTAGCTCGACTACATACAAGAGATATCATTCATGGGATGTTTCTTTGTTTATAGAGTTGCTTGAATTTCTCATTAAAAATATCTATGTGAAATTTGGCAACACAATATATCAGCAGCATATAGGTATTCCAATGGGTACTAATTGTGCACCCCTGTTGGCTGACCTGTATCTGTTCTCTTATGAATATGACTATATGCAGGCGCTTTCAAAAACCGATCCATTCAAAGCCCGTTCCTTCTCATTCAGCAAACGCTATATAGACCATCTTCTCGCTGTGGATAATCGCTATATAAATGACGCAGTGAAGGATATATATCCACCTTCACTGGATTTGAAGGAAACTACAGCTAGCCCTACAGGCACATCATATTTAGATCTATATCTCTACAAAAATGAAGCGGGCATTCTGTCTCGTCGACTTTATGACAAAAGAGATCATTACAATTTCGACATCGTAAACTATCCCTTTCTGGACAGTAATATCCCAGTGGGACCTGCATATGGCATATACATATCTCGCCTAGTAGCAGTTGCTAGATCCTGTGTTAATTGTGACGATTTCAATCAACGTCACAAAACATTGTTGCAGAAACTTATAAAACAGGGCTATTCCTCCAAGCGCCTCCACTCAAAGTTTCTCAAATATGGCGATAAATATCGCATGCTGATAGCAAAATACGAACGTAGCATGCAAGATATATGGCGTTACGTTTCGTAACTTGTGTCTAATTCCGCTTAACCCGGGGCTAGGGGCCGTATGAACCCATATACTTCAAGATCCTCATGGTGCTCATATGAACAGTCACAATCGAAGCGTGACTGAGATACATCATAATCAAGATAACGACTATACAACGTATATCATATGGATTAAGAATACTGATCAGCGATACGGATCTGATATTTTGGAACATCACGATGTCTTGCTGGCATCATTGAAAACTGTTGACCGCTTCTGTCTTGCAGGAAATTGGCCTAGTTTTATGTATACTATGATTTATCCTTTGAATTTGGTGCTAACGTTATTATACGAATTAGGTCTTTGGATTATGGACGCGGAAATTCTTCCATGGACGATGACTGAATATTGAATGACGGACTCGACGCTTGTATTTGTATCCTACACGCATACATCTTCAGGAACCTTATTCACATATAGCTGCTCATCCTTTATTCACACGTAGCTCCACAGACAATGTAGATATATAGCTGTACAGAAACTAGACACACAGATAGCGATGCATACCTTAATGACACAGCATCAAGCCTACACACATTTCAGCATACTATAACTGTGCAACCGCTTCTCTCTTGTAGGAAACAAGCCTATGTTTATGTATACTTTTGTCTTTTTGAATTTGGTGCTAATACTGTTATATGGAAATGGAATAGGTCTTTGGATTATGGACGCGGATATTCTCTAATGGACGACGGCTGGATTATGAATGACGGACTAGACGCTTGTAATCCTTACTCACACATAGCGTCACAGGCATCACTCACAGATAAATGTACAGACCTTATTCACACATACTAGCTGCAATACTTGACCCATGCTCAGTTGTACGAACTTTACCCATTTATAGCTGTAGATACATTACTCAGGCAGAGATGTAGGACCCTCACTCACACAAATCTGTAGACATTATTCAAACATAGTTTTAGATATTATGCACAGATAACCACACGAATGGTACTCTCACCGGATTGACATATTATACAGCGCACAATAGTGTGGCAGAACCCCAGTGCATTGGTATAGTGACAATGAGGAGCCAATGCAGTGTGCAGGACGCCAATCTGTTATAAAGCGTCAGTGTGGTGCTATACGAAACCAATTCAGCATTAAGAGCGGCATTGTAATGTCTAATAGCCTCCGAGTTGTGTTACAGAACAAGCGCTCTCTACACTCCGAGCCCCTCGAGACGAGACCTCCACGACCCATGTAGGCCAAGTAGGGTCCATCTAGACCGATTTGTCTTTTTTTGCGAGTTTTGGGTGTAAAATCCGGGAGTTTTTTCTGCATGCACCCCGCTTCTCACGTGAGACTAGAACCAAGACCCCAGTGGATCCCACAGGGCTTATATACATTACCTGGATTATTCCCAAAGTGTTTGGGAGAAAATCCCGGTGTTACATGCACCCGCTATCCCATCATGCACCGCCGCTATATAGCTGAAATATTGCTGAATGCGACGTTAAACCTTAATTCTCTGTCTCTCTCTCTCTCTCTCTCTCCCATCATGCACCTCTCAGAAGTCCACGTACCCCTGGTTACCCCTATTCGCCCACCTAGACTCATTCGATGTGGTTTCCCCAGATTTCGGTGTCAAGTCCGTATTCGCCTTTCATTGTTCCAGGACCAATCCGACGGATGCTTCATGTTGATGCTCTCACCGACCCATGTGGACCCTTATAGGCCCATCTCTACCCATTTGGGGGAGATTTTCTCCAATTTTAGGCGTCCGTGTTTCCGCTTGTTAGGATCCAAATTTTTACATCCACATTCATCACGTGACCTCTGAGGTCAATTCACCCCACCCAAATTTTCCACCACACCAGACCCCTTCTTCGTTACCACTTGCAGGGTGTCGCCTTAAGCTCTCTTGTTTGTAAACTAAGACCTGGGCGGTGACGTCATGAGGCGCATTCGTTCATGTGGTCAATCTCCACATGAACAGCTGCAATAAATTACCAGCGTCTAGTCCGTCATTCATAATTCAGCCGTCGTCCATTAGAGAATATCCGCGTCCATAATCCAAAGACCTATTCCATATTCCATATAACAGTATTAGCACCAAATTCAAAAAGACAATCATAGTATACATAAACATAGGCTTGTTTCCTGCAAGAGAGAAGCGCGGCTAAGATATCAAGGCTACGTCCGAAAATCCACTGTATTCTCGTATCCGAATGTGAGGTGACGAGGAAAGCTTTCCTGTAGAGTTATATGGTTGCTTTTCAGTCGCCAGACGTCGTCAATTTCCCCCATCCCTTGCATATAGCTCCATTTTATTACATGTATATGGTAAGATTATGCTGGTGGATTGATAGTCCCCGCGGTCCACCATCTGTGCATGTCATTCGACAAATATATGTAGGTTCATTATTTTGGTGGGAAAGGTAAGCCGTACGGCGTCGGGTATTACAGGTTAGTTTTTTTCGGTATTCTTGCATTTACTAGGTTTACCCCATCTTGAGACGTTTACTCCATTACACGTCCACGATGCTCATTCATTAACATCAAATGAGTTATTTGTTTGAGCTAATCTGTTATCACAGCTTCCGAGCTAGCGTATATATTTCCGCTTAAGCCGGTGCTAGTGGCCGTGCATATGGTGGCCGTGTGGATAGCTGAGGTTCGAGTCGATGCTCTCGAGACCGCCTGGCCCCGACGCCAACGAGAAAGCATCGATGCTATTATTGACACAGATCTACACGAAGCGGGGACAACCGATGCCACTCCGCATGGCAACGCATGCGTTGCCATATTGTCACGCTTATGGATGATATCAAGTGGGTGACGCGGGTATGTCTTCTGCTGCTTGATAAACAGATACTATTAACAGACGATACCCGTGCCCAGAATCTGCTGACCCTGCATGAGGCATTTCAGATCATCATAGAAACGCAGATAGAGACCTTACCATATCTTCTTCCAACTGATCCAACTGTTTACGAAGTGGACTCCATATCAGCTGATTAGTTGAATGACGTTTGCTCCCACCTCGGTCACGTCCGTCAACATCCATCTCAACGCTAGGCAACGAGCTTTGGCGCCGGCATATAAAACAGACCTAACCGAAAAATGTGCGCACTCGACCTCTAACCGTCAACATGGGTTATACTTTCTCTGAGTGAGTAGGACGTTCACCAGAAACTACGATATGATGCAACGCCAGAAAATGTTGCTTGCTGAGGAGTCAAAAGCTGATGCGCCCACTGCGGCCTATACTGATACAGAGACTGCTGACAGTTTACCTACTATACTGAAAGCTCAGCTGCTGATAGTCAGGCTACGTCTCAGTTAAACCTGAGTGAAGTAGAACCCACCTTTTGGGACTATATTGTGAATGAGGTTATTAATACCCACGCTAATACTCAGGACAACTTACTGGATTACAAGCGTCTAGTCCGTTCATAATTCAGCCGTCGTCCATTAAAGAATATCCGCGTCCATAATCCAAAGACCTATTCCATATTCCATATAACAGGATAAATGGATAACTTACAACAGGCGTACATCTACCTCAGCCCCCGTACCAGGAAAACACTCATGACCCTCTATGAAAAGTATAGCTTGTTTTCACTGGAAATGAAGAGAGATCCGACGCACCGAGCTATCATGAAAACCAAGCGTCACTTAGCAAAGGATATGAGATTATCACCTACAGAGACCTGCAGTCAAATACGGTCAAAATGCGCAAACAGCTGTTCCAGGACCTATTGCCCTTACAGTATCCTGAACTGTCCGAATACGCTTAGGACAAAGGACGAAGAACAGCTAGAGTGTGCTACAGCGGGTAATAAAACTTAGAATACACAAAACACACTATATCCGGTAAATCAAAGACGCCATTTAAGCGTCTGAGGGCCAAGATTCGGGCAGGTAGTTGATGTAAAATGTTGTGCATATGCTGCCAAGATAGTCACTGAAACATCTGCATTGTATCTGCAACGTCATAAATCGATCCCTGTACAATAAGATAAAGGAATACTCATTTGACTTTATCAGGAGGATTGGACATTTTCTCCTCATTCTGGCCGTCCCTAAGAGACGAGACAGGGCAAAACACTCCTGTGTCGATAGCCGGTTTCTGAACAGGAAAAAGAGGAGAAAATCATTGAATTCCAGTGATAAGTTTGACGTAATACAAGAGTAGACTGGTTGCACGAGTTCGGAGTTACATTACTCGTCCATTACGTAAAAGAGGACAAGATCGGGAGGATATTTCACATATCTGAGATGCACCACAACCAGGCCAAATCATGCATGTAAGGGAAGAACACAGGCACTACACGATTCTACACAGCATTCCTCATGCCACTGGATCAGTATGAATAGGTGAGAACGTCGCCTGGATTAACTGCAGCGCTTCATTTCACATGTGCATGACCAACAATCTCCACGACATAGGCGATAAAACTCTCCCTGTAATATTTAGATGAAGTAATAGTGTACAGCGAAATGTTTGAACAGCATGTGACAGATGTTCCGGTGGTATAAAGACGACTGGCTACTGTGAGAGATAAGCCGTGAAGAGCAAATTGTTATGGGGCGAGACCGAAGGATTCAGAATCAACATTCAGTAGGCAGTCGTCGTCTATAAATAATTTACACGTCTATAATTGAAATACATTATTCATGAAAGAGTATATAAACACCAGCTATTTTCCTGCAAGAGAGAATCAGTCTAAGTTTTCAATGATACCTAGTGATTCAGAACACGCTTTGATTGTGACTGTTCGTCATGAACACAATGAAGAAATTCTATCACGCGATGTTCACATGGCCTCTAGCCCCGGATTACGCTTCACAAAGATAGCGCCAAAACGCTTGCACACCATGATCGTATCTTGCGATTAGTGTGTGATATTTATCAAAGAAGTGTGTGAAATTTGAGTAAATTACAAGCGTCTGGTCCGTCATTCATAATTCAGCCGTCGCCCATTAAAGAATATCCGCGTCCATAATCCAAAGACCTATTCCATATCCATATAACAGTATTAGCAGCAAATTTAAAAAGACAATCATAGTATACATAAACATAGGCTTGTTTCCTGCAAGAGAGAAGCGGTCAACAGTTTTCAATGATGCCGACAAGACATCATGATGTTCCAAAAATATAAAATCCGTATCGCTGATCAGTATTCTTAATCCATAATAATCGTTGTAAAGTCGTCATCTAGAGAATGATGTATCTCAGTCACGCATTGATTGTGACTGTTCATATGAGTACCATGAGGATCTTGAAGTACATGGGTTCATACGGCCCCTAGCCCCGGGTTAAGCGGAATTAGACACAAGTTACGAAACGTAGCGCCATAGATCTTGCACGCTACGTTCGTATTTGCTATCAGCATGCGATATGTATCGCCAAATTTGAGAAACTTTGAGTGGAGGCGCTTGGAGGAATAGCCCTGTTTTATAAGTTTCTGCAACAACGTTTTGTGACGTTGATTGAAATCGTCACAATCAACACAGGATCTAGCAAGATATACTAGGCGAGATATGTAACCCTCATTTCCACTTCATTTACGCCCCTCCACAAGCCTCCTCCAGAAATAGCAAAAGATTTGCACTCACTCCAACAGCGAAAATATATTATACAACCATGTTACTTTGATGCTGTTGAGAGGATGACAATTTACTTAAACACACTAGCGACGTTGAATAAGTCCTTTCTCTCTTTGATACCTCTTTTGATAGCTTTCTCTGTCATAGTTAATATGCCTTCAAAATTTCACTATAACTATACCACTTTTTCATCACATGGCAAATGATCAAGTGATCATAAAACTTTTGATGTAGTCTCTTTTTCATTCTTGGAATATAGTCCTTCTTTCCCATTTCACCAAATTCATCTTTATCATAATCCTGTCTTACATACTGTTGCTTCCTCTCATCGATCTTCACCATGTTCACCATATTCCTCCTGTATATGTCTCCAGACATTTTTAATGCAGCTCTCAATATTAGTAGTGTGGCGAATTCTGGTCCGACGATCGACAACAACAACAACAACAACGACATGGAAAAAACCTCCCTGACGAGAAATCCAGTGTTTCCCGAGAACCTACCTTTATCCAGTATAAAATTAGATGTCCTCTAATTAATTGTGGTGTACCTAGTAAATCCCGACGATGTTCATAGAAGCTGGTGAAGTTAAATTTTATTCTCCCGCCCGCTCAGCAGAAATGCACACCGCCATGTTGTTTTCACTGAGCTGCATGAGGTCATCGCCAGCCAATGAGTGACAAGATACCAGCAATGATGTCACATTCAGCCAATCAGCACTGCTTGGATGTTGGTCGTGCTATACTTCCGGTCGGAGGGTATATATACCGTGAACAAACGAGGATCGTCAGTCCTGTCTGGGACTCACAACTGGACGCATCTTTAACTCTGAAGGTACTAATTGCGGTACCACCAGTAATATCAACAGCCAAGGTACAAATCACCAAACGGCCACACCAGATAACCTATACTTGGGTTGGGAATATTTATTCAATCATTGTTGTTGAACCATCAAGTGGGACCATTTATATGGGTAACCATACTGTAAACAAACAAGTGTTACCATAACGTAAACAAACAATGATGTTACCATAATGTAAACAAACAACAGAAAACCACCCCTGTATTTGCAAGAATAAATATCTTTATTGTTGTTACAAATCTGTATCAACTTGGTGTATATTTGGGTTTACCAACTGTAACCATCAACCACTGGGACCACTGACCATCAACAGGTGACCGTCGACCGTCAACAGTAAACATCAGTCTGTGACCGTCGACCGTCAACATAAACATCAGTCTGTGACCGTCGACCGTCAACATAAACATCAGTCTGTGACCGTCGACCGTCAACATAAACATCAGTCTGTGACCGTCGACCGTCAACAGTAAACATTGGTCTGTGACCGTCGATGTCAACAGTAACCGTCGATGTCAACAGTGACATTATCACCACCTACCTGTAAACCGTCCCCAGTCATACCAGCTAATACACTGTCAACATTGACCGTCAACGTGTAACCGTTCATATATCGATAACCGTCAACCAGTGACCGTCAATTAAACCGTGACCACAACAAGTGACCATACATCAGTATTACCGTCAACAGTAACCGTCTAATGTCAATTAGTAATCGTTGACCATCAGATAACCATCAACCATATCCCAGGGTTATCAGCCAGCAACTGCTGACCAACTACTGATAAATAGTATTGCTGACCGCCGACCACTGACCACCGACCACGCTACAATTGGTGGCACCATAGTGGGATTATATTGCAAGCTTTACCCTCCATATCCCAGAAAGGAAATTATATTGTTATGGCATCACGGTTTTCCCCAGAATACAAGGGGAAGGGAGACTACTCTAGTGGTACAAAACCAATGGAGAAACACATTCACAGTGGAGGTTTGGATGACAGTGAGGTAGAGTTGAATTTTCAAGCAGCTGATAATCTTGATCATGCTTCTTCAGAAGAAAAAGATGTCTCACCTAGACAGGACTCATCACATCTGACTGATGGATCAGCAGATTTGCAGGCCTTGAAGGACTCCCTAGAGCATCTCCGTCAAACGGAGAGAGACGTGGTTAAACAAATCAATGAATTTGAAAAGACAGACCAGTCCTTGGACACATCAACAGAGGTTGATGTTTTGAATATTTCCCTGGCACGTTCGGCTAGCCAGATTAATAGGGAAGGGTCACGTCATGAGATATACCCTGCAAGCCTTGATGTGAGGGATAGACTGTCCCAGCATTCCAGTCAAGCTGGAGATCGTCAATGTGGTCTTAGGCAGGAAGAGGGAATTATGCCCATCAGGCATACTGGAGATGACGCAGAACCCAGGCGGGGAAATAACCAACATGTCGCCAATAGATCAGATACAAGCCAACCAAACACAAGGGGACGGACTTACAATGATCGACAATTTGGTCATGTTGAAGACGACCGGTATGCAACATTCGATCGTAGAAATAGGCTTGAAACCACAGGACGAAACCGCGGTGACGGTTATGGGGTAAATGCTCTTAACCGAGGCCAAAGGGAAAATAACAACCCAGATACTGTCTATGATGGTAGTTATCTAGCTTCAGGGGATTTTCGAAGATATAGAAAACAGAAAAATCCTGCAACTTATGATGGATCAGCAGGATGGCATGACCATCTTGTACATTTCGAGATGGTGGCTGAGATAAACAGATGGGATAATGCTACCAAGGCATTAGAACTGGCTACAAGTTTACGGGGACGGGCACAAGGTATCCTTAGTGATTTGGAACCACATCAACGTAGGAACTATAGGGAATTAGTAGCTGCCCTTACTTCTCGATTTGAGCCAGAGAACCAATCAGAGATGTTCCGTGCTCAAATGAAGCACCGTCTGCGGAAAAAGTCTGAACCGCTGACCGAATTAGCCCAGGATATTAGGAAGTTGGTGCGTAAAGCCTACCCAGTAGCCTCGAGTGAAACAAGAGAGAAATTAGCAAGAGATGGGTTCATCGATTCCCTCAATGATTCTGAATTAGAATGGGCCATTTATAAAGGGAAACCAGCGAGCCTAGAGGAAGCTGTCAAGATTGCGCTGGAGTATGAAGCATTCCAGAATGCTAGGAAACGTAAATTACAGGGAGCTTCCCTAAGGATGCAACGCGAGAGTCTGGATAATGTCAGCAATCCAGAATCAAGTGATGGTAGCCATGGTAATGAACCGATAATGAACAATCTGGTGGAACGACTTGCCAGGATCGAGACCAGTTTGACAACGGTTGAAACTAAGGGCTACAAATCAGGAAGAAGACCTGGAAAATGTCATTTTTGTGGAATCGAGGGACACTGGAAGGCTCAATGCCGGAAGCGAAGGCAACAACAGTTCAGGAACAATGCAGCTGAGAATGACAGCCATAATGGGCAAACACGTGGTAACCAAGCCAGTACTTCCCAATCGGGAAATGGTCAGTAGCTGGTGCCGAGGGCCAGACTCCAGCTAAAACCCAAAACATTGGGCCCAATACAGAGAAATTTAGTAAGCAAAATCATGATGGTCTTTTCCTACCAACACAGGTCAATGGGGTAAAAGTGAATTGTCTGATTGATACCGGGTCATCGATTTCAGTTTTACATCCAAAGAAATATCATGCGATTCCAGTGGATCTCCGACCTGCACTTGAACCTGGACATGGTCATATTAAAATGGCAGATGGTGGACTGGTAAAAATATTGGGACAGACCACCTTGGAATTAAACTTTCTTCCCGACTTTACCACACAACAACTTATGCTCATTGCTGACATAGATGTTCCTGCGATACTGGGTTATGACTTCTTGCATGGACACAACTGTAACCTCAACATGGGCGGTGGCACTGTGACAGTAAACGATAGACTCGTGCCTTGTATTTTGGAGAGTCGCTTGCCTTCCATGTTCCAAGTATCTGTGGCAGAAACCGTCATCATTCCACCAAACACCGAGACCATGATAAACGGTATTATCAATGCAGACTCCTCAACAATCATGACTGGTGTGGTTGAAGTGAGTGAACAATTTGTCCAATCCAAGGGCATGATGCTGGCCAGAGCTATTGTAGATCCAAGTACAGGCCATATTCCTTTAAGAGTGGCAAATTTTTATGATCAACCAAAAACACTGTACAGAGACACGCACATAGCCACTTGTCAACCAATAGACAGAGTAGTTGACGATATCAAAGACAGGGATACAAAACACGACAGACTGAACCGTCTTGCAGTTAGTAAGGAGGATGTACCTGCCCATGTTGGAGATTTATACCAAGCAGCAGTTCAGAACTTGAATCCAAACCTATGGGGCCAAGTGCGACAACTCTTGTCAGACCATCAGGCTGCCTTTGCCAAAGATAACGATGACCTTGGCCGAACCAACATAGTCAAGCATACTATTAACACCGGTGATGCAGCGCCAATCAGAATGCACCCTAGAAGGTTACCACTCTCCAAACGTCAAGATGTTGAGAACGAAGTTTCATCAATGTTGAAAAAGGGTATAATAGAGGAATCAACAAGTCCTTGGGCCGCATCAGTGGTTCTCGTGAAGAAAAAAGATTCTTCTCTCCGCTTTTGCGTGGACTATAGACTCTTGAACCTGGCGACTCAAAAAGACTCTTATCCAATCCCGAGAATAGATGACTCTCTGGATGCCCTACGAGGTTCAACACTGTTTTCGACACTCGACCTGAAGAGTGGATATTGGCAAGTTGAGGTCGATCCAAAAGATGCTGAGAAAACTGCTTTTTCCACGACGTGCGGTCTATACCAATTCAAGGTTATGCCTTTTGGGCTTTGCAACTCTCCTGCAACCTTCGAGCGCCTAATGGAAGCTGTTCTCTCTGGACTCAACTGGTGGACCTGTCTACTGTACTTAGACGACATAATTATCTTCTCTGACTCTTTTGAGACCCATCTAACCAGGCTGAATGAAGTCCTGTGTAGAATCAAAGAGGCCGGTCTGAAATTATCACCAAAGAAATGCCATTTGTTTCGGAAAGAAGTTGAATTCTTGGGTCACATAGTCTCCAGTTTGGGCATATCGACAGATCCATCCAAAATCAGTGCAGTTAAGCAATGGCCAAGACCTACAAGTCTTACAGAAGTGCGAGCCTTCATTGGGACTTGTTCGTATTATAGGCGTTACGTAAAAGGTTTCGCAGATACAGCCAAACCATTGCACAAGCTGATGGAGAACGGAAACATATTCAAGTGGACATCAGAATGTGAGGACGCCTTTGAAAAGCTGAAAACAGCACTCACAGAGTCGCCCATATTGGCTTATCCATCCACTGAGAAACCATTCATCCTGGACACAGATGCCAGCAACATAGGTATTGGTGCTGTCCTGTCACAGTTAGATGACGAAGGGAAGGAATGTGTCATTGCTTACTTCAGTAGAACCCTAACCAAGGCAGAAAGGCAATATTGCATTACCCGAAAGGAACTGTTGGCCGTGGTCGAGGCTGTGAAACATTACCATCACTATCTTTATGGTTTGAAATTCTTGGTTCGCTCTGACAATGGCGCACTGAGATGGTTAATGCGGTTCAAAAATCCAGAGGGACAAACTGCTCCTTGGATAGAGACTCTAAGCACATACGACTTCCAGTTGGAACATAGAGCAGGTAAACAGCACGGAAATGCTGATGCCCTTTCACGTATTCCATGTGATACTTGTGCCTACTGCACAAGGCAGGAACAGAAGGACATGCAGGATAATAACTCCATTCGAGTGATGACCAGATCTGGAAAATCACCAAACACTGGTCCAGAGCAAAAGGACTCCAACCGCCAATTGGGTTGGCTGCATGGCAAATCCATCACAGAAATCAGGAATGCCCAGAACCAAGACACATCATTATCTCCAGTCAGCGCATGGAAGGAGACCGGCAAACGACCAAAATGGCCTAATGTATCAGCAAAAAATCCGGCAACAAAAGCATATTGGAGCCAATGGGACCGCATTGAAGTTAGGGATGGAATCCTCTACCGTCAATGGTTCGGTGATGGGGGACAATCTTCCTGGCAGCTTATTGTTCCCAGATCTTGGCGGGATGACATTCTCAAAGCCATGCACAGTGACTGTGGTTCAGGACATCTTGGAATAAACAAAACTGTTGCTCGGATGCATGGTCGATTCTACTGGGTGGGTTACCAACAAGATGTAACAGTGGATCAGGAAATGCGAGGAATGCCAAGCATGTAGAGCTCCAACAAAGAAGTTCATCGCACCTATGAATCAGTATCTGGCAGGAGGACCTCTGGAGAGGATTGCTCTTGACATTTTAGGACCTCTACCAGAGACTAGACGGGGGAATAAATATATTCTCGTACTATCTGATTACTTCACGCGATGGACAGAGGCATTCCCAATGCCTAACATGGAAGCAGAAACCATTACTAAGATTGTCATGGATGAATTCTTCTGTCGATTTGGTCTACCTTCTGAGATCCATTCTGACCAGGGCACTCAGTTTGAATCTAAACTGTTCCAGGGACTGTGTGACAAACTGGAAATTGCCAAAACAAGGACGACATCATATCATTCACAAAGTGACGGACTGGTGGAACGCTTCAACAGGACTCTGGAGGAAATGCTCAGAAAAGTTGTTGCAACCGACCAACGGAACTGGGATGAGACATTACCCATGTTGATGTTAGCCTACAGATCATCACGACATGAAAGCACTGGTTTTTCCCCATGTCTGATGATGTTTGGACGTGAGATTACGCTGCCAGCGGACCTCCTGTATGGTACACCACCACAAGCAAAACAAGAAGTCAGTGAAGTGGACTACGTGCAGGAAACTAGGGAAAAACTGTGGACGGTTCATGACATATCTCGTAAAAATATGCAGGCTGCCAGTGATAGGCAGAAACGAGTCTATGACCGACGCACTAACGAACACATCTACAAGCCCGGGGAAGCTGTATGGTTACACGACAACCGTCGGAGAAAGGGGATTTCTCCAAAGTTGCAGAAACCATGGACTGGACCATTCCTCGTGACCGAGCGACTATCAGACCTAGTTTACCGGATACAGAAGGGTCCTGCTGCCAAATCTAAAGTGGTGCACCATAACAGACTAAAACCATATCATGGTTCTGCACCAAAGTGGTTGAAAAAGACACAAAAGACAAAGTAGTGACATAGAATGGGGTTGATGTAGACTGGTTGGGAATCCCAAACAAAAAGGAAACAACTAAATTATTAAACATTTAACACAAGTGGTTCTCATAACTAAGGTTCCTCCTATCATATTTTTCACAGATGCGTGATGATGGCCCACCATGGAGGTGTTGGAAGTGTCCGATCTGCCCCAGACAGTTCCAGGCTAGGCGACAACTGGCGAGGCACAAAAACGACGCACATGGACCCATCGTCCAGTGTAGTGAATGTGCCTATGCAGTATCCGCATCAAGGATGTACATGCTTAAAAAGCATGTCGATAAATATCATGGCAGGTTACAGGCCACTGAAGACCGACCACATCGGGGATACTCTCCACGCCGCCCTGAGAGACGCCACCAATCGAGTGGTAAGGAGGAACGGCCAACTGTCAAGCCGGCGGCCCGACCAAGGTCAGTGGTGAGTCTGGATGTGCCCCGGGACTATCACATTCCCAAAAAGAGTGCCAAGTCCTGCACCGTGAGCAGACTACCATCACCAAAACCATCCGGGGGTCGGGAAACTCACAACAACAGAGTACAACCCCAGACCGTACCATCCAACCCGAAACGGACGACCAAAGGGAACCCTCCCGAAAAAGCTGATATGGTACAGTTGGACAAGCCCCCCAGTCCTAAGGTGGGAACTCCTCCACGGGTCACCACTACATCTCCAAGGCAGTCCCCGTCAATGGCAAAAACTCCATCGCCAGGGCCAATTCGAAGGACCCGAGAGAGAACGCCATCACTCTCTCCACAACCAGCCAAGCGGTCTCGGGTCCGACGACTCTCTACTTCATCAACATCCTCCTCATCATCATCATCAAGTTCCTCCTCCAGTAGTTCCACTGACACAGCGCCGGAAACCACAGGGGAAATTGAGAGGGATGTGCCCAACATTGACCCTGTGGTACCGCCACCATCAACACCAGAACCACTCATATCATTATTTGCAACCCCTGAGAAATTTACACCAGTCTCTCAGGAGGTCCAGTCACCATCACCAACACCCGTCACGACACCCACTACACCCACTGCAGCATCACCTCTACCTGTCCAACCTCACTTCCAGACTATTCCACCTACCATCATCTACAACCCACAGAGGTTAGACCCGCAAGGACCACCAGCTGGGGGTCGTTATGAGTTCCTGCATAACGACCCCAGGATCTTCTTTCTTGGTGCTCCGAGCCTGTACTTTTCCCGCCAGCCACCTGAGGACAGTGAGGAGACAGGCCCTCGAAACATCACGTGGACCTTCCCGACACGTTCAGCATGTCCCCCCGGGAGTGAGTGCCATTATGCGCACTGAGAGAGCGGTTCTTCCGGATGGGACAGTTTATGAACTGAGTGCCACCTGGGTGCAGGATCCAAGGGCCCGAGTGTTGCGTGAGCAGGGCACCCAAAGAGAAACCAGCTGACATCTGTAAATAGAAAGAAATGGACTTGTGTTAATTATTATACAATTTTATTATATATATGTGCCAAACTACCGTCGAAGTTATATTTGAAGACTGTTTCGTCAATTGAACGGTGATACGCTGTACATTCCACTGAAGGACAATAGTTCTTATGAACATTTAATTTTGAGAAGGATAATCCTAATCATTTTATCTGTATATATATTCAAATTAAATGTTGTTAAATTTTAACGATACCATCTCTGGGTTCTCTTTATGTTCGGGACGAACATATTTAATTGGGTGGGGGTGATGTGGCGAATTCTGGTGCGACGATCGACAACAACAACAACAACAACAACGACATGGAAAAAACCTCCCTGACGAGAAATCCAGTGTTTCCCGAGAACCTACCTTTATCCAGTATAAAATTAGGTGTCCTCTAATTAATTGTGGTGTACCTAGTAAATCCCGACGATGTTCATAGAAGCTGGTGAAGTTAAATTTTATTCTCCCGCCCGCTCAGTAGAAATGCAAACCGCCATGTTGTTTTCACTGAGCGGCATGAGGTCATCGCCAGCCAATGAGTGACGAGATACCAGCAATGATGTCACACTCAGCCAATCAGCACTGCTTGGATGTTGGTCGTGCTAAACTTCCGGTCGGAGGGTATATATACCGTGAACAAACGAGGATCGTCAGTCCTGTCTGGGACTCACAACTGGACGCATCTTTAACTCTGAAGGTACTAATTGCGGTATCACCAGTAATATCAACAACCAAGGTACAAATCACCAAACAGCCACACCAGATAACCTATACTTGGGTTGGGAATATTTATTCAATCATTGTTGTTGAACCATCAAGTGGGACCATTTATATGGGTAACCATACTGTAAACAAACAAGTGTTACCATAACGTAAACAAACAATGATGTTACCATAATGTAAACAAACAACAGAAAACCACCCCTGTATTTGCAAGAATAAATATCTTTATTGTTGTTACAAATCTGTATCAACTTGGTGTATATTTGGGTTTACCAACTGTAACCATCAACCACTGGGACCACTGACCATCAACAGGTGACCGTCGACAACGTAAACATCAGTCTGTGACCGTCGACCGTCAACATAAACATCAGTCTGTGACCGTCGACCGTCAACATAAACATCAGTCTGTGACCGTCGACCGTCAACATAAACATCAGTCTGTGACCGTCGACCGTCAACAGTAAACATTGGTCTGTGACCGTCGATGTCAACAGTAACCGTCGATGTCAACAGTGACATTATCACCACCTACCTGTAAACCGTCCCCAGTCATACCAGCTAATACACTGTCAACATTGACCGTCAACGTGTAACCGTTCATATATCGATAACCGTCAACCAGTGACCGTCAATTAAACCGTGACCACAACAAGTGACCATACATCAGTATTACCGTCAACAGTAACCGTCTAATGTCAATTAGTAATCGTTGACCATCAGATAACCATCAACCATATCCCAGGGTTATCAGCCAGCAACTGTTGACCAACTACTGATAAATAATATTGCTGACCGCCGACCACTGACCACCGACCACGCTACAATACTGAGCTGGGTGCTTTCCAAGGCTTTGAGGTGCCCCAATTGGACGGATTCGATTTCACTTTTCGGACATACAGGACTGCGTCATGGATAATGATCTTATAGTCAGCTGTGTGCCCGGCTACGTCAGTGGCCATCAAGGCGAACGTCGGGGGCGCCCGGATCAGTCGGATTTTGATGAAGATCTTGTTCAAGAGGTACTGGTCGTGCATGAAGAAGTCTACGTGCAGTCGACCGACGAGATCGACTGACCTGCCGTTCGCGGTGAAACCCTTCCATTTGTTCCATCGGTATTGTCGTCCTTCGTGCACATGTGCTTGGGTGTGTCACGGTAGAATAAAGAGACTGCCAATTGAGACTTTTTAGCCTCTCCTCCAATCGACAACAGCGTTTTGATGTAGGCCCGATAGGGGTACGTGTTAGTCGAGTCACTGATGAGTTTGTCGCTGAGAAAAACATCCACATAGAGTGCAGCCAGAGATTAATCGGGCCTACCGTTGACTGGTCGACGATTCTGGAGCCATCCCCATTGACGATCTTGGTTTTCACATACAAGTATGATGGTGAACTCGATGGGACCTGTTTTATTGATGCTGAAGAGAGGGAGATAATTCACCCATAATCCCTGTTCGGTACTGGTCTGCGTCGGCGGGCGGTCCACAAATCAAATTCACTGTTGGTGAAGGGACAGGACTCGTCGTGGAAGAAAGACCTCTTAAGCAAAGATATCCTGGGTCTTCCATGTGCGTCCTCGCAGGGTCGGTCGTCGACTGGTGCGCAGTCTCGGTGGTGCAGGTCTTTTATTCCCTACGGTGCGTTGTGCTTTGGCGACCAAGACCCTGCTTCGTTGGCTCTAGATTTGTATCTAATACCGCTTATGCCGGTGCTAGGGCCGTGTGGTCATGTCATCAAAATTGCCACGAACAGGTACAATAAAAGCGTACCCGAGATACAACACATGTCCCGAATCGTCAGATACTTGGTATGTGCTTTAGAATAGGTTAACCAGAAGACTATACTGTGAAGTCTTGTGGCTCTGTCAGTATGTCGGCACCTCTTCCCACTTCGCTTATATGCGTGGTAATGTCAGTGCTTCTCGGAAGGGGACACTAAACACCACTTGGTATTACGTAATTCAAGAGTTACAAAATATCTAGACCTACACCTTTTCAGAGGGAACTGAACCATAATTCGTACCGTATGTATTGTAACTTACACATATTTGGGTCTAACAGCGCCATCGACTGTACCCTTATTAAATGTTCAGATGGCGCTGCTGAGCTGTTATATTTAACCATCAGCAGCGCCATCTGTACATTTTAAGTGTACAGTCGAATAAATCTATAGGCCAAAAATCATCATTTAGTCTTGGAATCTCGTCGATAAAGCTTGGACGTTATCTACTTTCCAGCTTTCATGAGCGTTTTTCCGGACGTTTAAGTGTTTCGTAGAAATTTTTATACTTCTGTTTACAGTCTGATCTTTTCTGGTCTTTTTCTGCTGTCTTCCGTCTGACAATGTCAATTCTGAAATATTTTTCTCGTCAATTTCGCCAACCCTCTGTCGGCAAAGAGGTTGACGATACGCCCTCTGTTAACGCTGACCACAGGTTATCAATATTTGGTAATTTCTGGATATCTCGAAACAGAGCACACCGCCGGATTTCTTCTGCGTTTTGATGACGGGAGTCTTTAAGTGGAACGGGATTTTCAGCGATAAATAGACTTTGTAAATGTTTCATTTGAACCCACATTTTCAACATTTTATCGAGCATAATAATATGGTATTTTATGTGCCAGAATGCATCTCCTGCAATCTAGGACCCCGGAGCTTCAGGGGCCTAGGCGGCCCCTGCACCCTCCCCTAATTGTGCTGTGATCGTTGGTCGGAGCAATCTGAATTTGCTTCCGCCGCCCCTGTCTCGACCCTAAAACGTTCATTCCAGTGCCCTTTTTCTACTACGCATGCTCCACACCACACCCATACAGTCAGATTCTCCTTCACGGGTTAAGGGTTCACAACCGACATAGAGGTATTTGTTGTGTAATAATTTACCGCTGGGGCGTCTTTCATCCCTCGTCAAAACCCCTAGATTGCTGCGGGGTTTTGACGAGGGATGAAAGACGTCCCAGCGGTAAATTATTACACAACATTTTACCCCCGCCGTGTTGCCTGGCTTGCCATAAAAATATATCGTGCAAAACAACGGATTCTTTCAGTGCAGAGAAACAAAATATTTTATTGATTTTTTTTTATTCATATTTCTTGCCCAAGAATAAAACCACAGAAATATGAGAACTAATGAGCTGGAGGTGGTGTTCCCCAGCGTGTATAGAAGTTGACCTACATGTCACGTGCTTGCCATGGATACGGTACCGGGACAGTGATATTTCCAACACGAGCAGGCTCTCGTTTGTCTGCATTTGTGGGCGAAGGACTAAGAAGAACGAAGTTATATTATTTATTTTTTCTCATACAGACTAGTGGGCAGTTTAGGGCTGGAAATGGAATGGTTCAGATATCGAGTGCCTTTGCACTCATTCAGTGTATCACGGAAAGAATCTTACTGTGTTACTGCGGGGGGAGGTAAACGCACTCTCCCTCAACCGTGATGAGCTGTTTCACGTGGCAGTATTTTGTATTCTTGCAAAACCCGTTGCTATGTGAAAGTTTACCCTCTTTATAACTTTTATTTGCACACGACACGTATAACACAGAAGGTTAGAATGCTTCACTATGACACCTCCAACAGCCCATTTGGACCAATACTGATCCCCCTCGAGCCCAAAACGTCCATTCCAATGCCCAATGCGAGGAATGACGTCAGCTCCACGCCACACCCATCCAATCGAATGTTCCTCCATGAGTGCTTCACTATGACCCCTCTCACGGCCCATTTGGACCAATACTGCTCCCCCTCGATCTGAAAACGTCGATTCAAATGCGCCTTTGCTACAGCGCATGCGCGGGATGACGCCATCTCCACGCCACACCCATCCAATCGAATGCTCCTCCACGAGTGCTTCACTAGGACACCTCGCACGGCCCATTCGGACCAATAGTGGTCCATCTCGACCACAGATCGTCCATTCCCATGCCCTTATTCTGTTGCGCATGCGCGGAATGACGTCAGTTCTACGTTCATAGCGAATCCTCTGGAGAATCGTTCTGAAACCCAGGGGAATATCTACCCGAGGACCAGGGGTCTCTACCTTCTAGATAACCCTGTGGTCTTCATGGTGAATCCCCCTCGGCTTTTTCTCTCATGGAAATCAATCAATTTACAACTGAGAAAACAAAAGAGTGCCAAAGTACAGCATCACATCCCGACTCGGAATCTGGATAACCCTCATCTGACCCATCTTCATTTTATCCAGCCAATTTCTACGTTCCCACTTCGAACCTGCCTTGATTTATCTGACCCCCTTCATTGTTCAAAATCCGAGGTGTATATTTCACCTACAAACCAGAGACGAACCAATCAGAACGTACACGTCCATTGAGAGTAAAGTGTCATTGAGTGACATCATCCTCTATTTGCGGCGTCCTTCCTTCTAATATGGTGCCCACTATGTAGATCAGCCAGTCAACAACGCTCTTGCATGTGCGACCCATTTCGAATTTCGAATGTTTTCGAGGTCAGTGACGTCTCGTGTCTATTTATAAGTTCTTTGAACACTGGAGGAGGCCAGATATATCAAGGGAAGTTCGAAGTGGAAACAAAGAAATTCACTTGATACAATGAAGATGCATCTGACCCAGGACCCTATATACAACGAAAGCTCCTTCCCCTTCGCATGCCGGGACTGTTGGGATATCGGAGCTTCAATGCTCCCACCCAGAACTCAGAGCTCTTACCTGTCCCTGCCCATAGCTCCCACCTCTTAACTGTCTCATCCCAGAGCCTCGTTCTCTTAACTGCCCCATCTCGGAGCTCGGAGTTCCGAGGTTAAAAGCTCGGCAACGATTTGGTGTAAGACTCGCGAAATATAATTGACAAAGGATCTGCTGCAAGTTGTATTGTCAGTCTTTTGTCCAGGATATCACCTTTTCAATGGGAGGTCTTACACCAAAGCCTTGCCAAAAGTTCCGAGCCCCGATCTCTTAAAGCCCGGCGCACACGAGAGCTATCAGCTGAGCTAACGTCCTAATTGCCCGTCAGCTCGGGGGCTAGCTCTCGTGTGGTTTCAGCGCACACGGTGAGTAGCTAAATAATATATAGCCCTCCCGAGTATGAGGGCTATAGGTCGGCCCCAGTCCCCTCCAGCGAGGGTTTTAGATAATTTTATTACGAATCACCCACCTCTGAAACTTCCGTACATCTAATCTCTATCCCCTCCTGCGCACTATTTTAAAATCTTGCGCACTATTGTGAAATAATGACGCATATATCGCCGTCTGAATTTTCCAGTCGAAAACTTCAACTCTCTACGCGCCATGTTGGTGACGTCACGCTATATGTGTATATGGGCCATTTGCAATTGAACATGGCGCGCGAAGTGAAAGTCGTCGACTGGAAAATTCAGACGGCGATATATTCGTTACTATTTCACAACAGTGCACAAGATTTTAAAATAGTGCGCAGGAGGGGATAGAGATTAGATGTACGGCAGTTTCAGAGGTGGGTGATTCGTAATAAAATTATCTAAAACCCTCGCTGGAGGTGACTTAGACTCGTACCTAGCCCTCAACTCACACGCACCGTTGGGGTCTAGTCAGCGGCAGGCATTTTGTATTTTCTGATTGGCTGAATTACCGGTCTAAATCTAGACCGGTAAATAGACTAATGTCAATATGTGTTGTTGTTGTTCGTGTGTATCTAGTGACCAGTACTCGTCTATGGTGCGATAAAGGGCCTTGAGCGCTACGGCCACCAATCCACCAAGTATTATATAGATCCTTGATAAGATTTGATGAGCGATGAGCGATTATGGTATGTTTCCTAAATAAAGCCCTCGCTTCTTCGACTACCACGACATCCAGCAAGACGGTACATCTTCGGAAAATTTATGACCTATTCCAAGGTTCTTAACGTGACAGGTTCATGATCAGGTCAGGGAATTTGCAGCATTTCTGTTCTTCATTCAATACATAGTACTGTTCATACGCCCTATGATATGTACTTTTGTTGCTAACATTATGCAAGTTTTGTTGTTAAAAAAATAAAACTGAACGTACTTGTAGGCCTACTACTCGTTTGAAGCAGCAGACATTATAAATTTAGTTGACCTAGATTCTGCATTGAAGATCAACCATTGAAACGCGGAAAACAACGAATTACGTCAATTATACAGTATTCATGTTGTCTGATCGTACTAGTCTTGTTTATCTGATTATGCTAAACAATTTTGGGATAGGCCTAGGTCATAAATTTTCTGAAGATGTACCATTTTGCCGACGTCCAAACAAGCGTGGAGGGGCATTGTGGGTGAAGAATACCATGGGCCAATCACTGTGCAGTGCTGATTTAAAATGCCTGTCGATAACTAGTCTCCATAGAGCGATAGCGAATTGGAGCTGGGTACGAGTCTAGAGGTGACTGGGGCCGACCTATAGCCCTCATACTCGGGAGGGCTATATATTATTTAGCTAACGGTGAGCAAAGATTTCACTGAATTAATTTCAGTTCCCGCGAAACACCTTCTTTAAGATCATGTGATCTTTCATGTGGAAGGGCTCGCGTAAAAATGACCATTTTGAACAGTCGTGCGTATAAATCATGTGAAAAGAAGATGCGTTTCATTG
Source organism: Hanleya hanleyi (assembly GCA_036873755.1). Taxonomy (NCBI): domain Eukaryota; kingdom Metazoa; phylum Mollusca; class Polyplacophora; order Lepidopleurida; family Hanleyidae; genus Hanleya; species Hanleya hanleyi. Next base: position 13,390 of record JAVTVY010034815.1, on the reverse strand, counting down.
GCCTGTCGAATAAAACGACTGAGCCGTTAGCTTACGTTCGCCTATGAGCTGCCGTTTATGACAATATTGTGTAGATATTACAATATATTTATTTACAATATATGGTCATGTTGAACATATATTATTTAAAGTGTGAAATTATATATGAATTGTTTCTATTATATGTAAGAAATCACAAAACATTTATTGTTCTTTACAGTAAATAGTTTTCTCCATAATATGATTTTTTGTCAAATAATATTAAAAAAAAAAAAAAATACATACTTTGGAAATATATATACTTTTTCAATATATATACTTTTACAATATATATGATTTTTGTACGTTTAACGGAAGTTGATAAATACGCTTAACGGAAGTTCGCTGAGCGCATGTCCGAGTTGTTGTGGCGAGTTCTTCTCTCTTCCACGGGTTCAAATGAAAAATTCCAGATTCATCTGATGAAGGGATTCCTGCTTTATATAGCTTGTCAGAGATTGTTCGTTATGCTCATAGTCTTCATAACACGCTTGTAGTTGCTCTACCGCACTAGCATGGATCTTCGGGAGAACGACAAACACACGTTTCTCTAACAGGGCTAAAGCTAAACGCTGTAATGGGCCTAGCCCGAAAACATCGGCTAAGGGGTCTATTTTTTTTTTTTATTATTGTTGTTGCTGACCCTTTAGCCCGAATCACATATACAGACCGAAAAGGAAAAAAATAAATAAGACGTCAGTCGCTCGAGATCTTCAACTGCACACGGCGTGGGGAATTGAGACAAAGGCACGAAAAGCATTTTATCGAATAAATAATATGATTTGGCATCTCCAGAACTTTGATAATCAACTAATGACTCATTCCGTTAGACGAAATCTTCTTCCAAACTCTAATTTTGTCATCTAACTCGTCAAGTTGCCGCCATTTTCAGTCTCGTTGAGAAACGAGATTTCCAACGCGATTGACCTTTCTGACCACGTGACTCGTCCATTTCACCATAGTCAGATCAGAAAGGTCACGATACTAGTGCGCACGCGCGGTCAAGTCTCGTTGAGCTAATGGCGGTAAACATCGAAATCGAGCGTTTATTGTGTTTTCTTCGTCGTCACTAATTTTTTAGAGTCCCAAACAGTCATTAGAGATGGTACATGGTGAAAGAAGCTCAGGTCGGTCAAACTGTATCAAATTGGCATATTTTTTCTCTCCCGTTTCGTTATTTTCGTCAGCGAAAAGTTGCTCTTCGCCAGTCAAATTTTTATCGCTAAAATTTAACCTAGATGCGATCTCGGCTGTGATAGGAATGCCACGCCCCCTTACCCTAAAGTTACCTATCACAGCCAGAGTTTCTGGGTTATAATGGGCCTAACCGCTTTTTAAACGGCATGATGCAAAATAAAACTAGAAGAAAGCTGAATAATACTAGAATTTACTGAGCAAACACAGTCTAATATACCCCTCAGACGTTACCACAAATACACCGAAAATGTATCCCCTTATCAAAATACATAAGGCGGGGCTGCATCAAACAAACTTGACCCGGTCAGTCCAACTATATGACCAGACCAGTGCGCTAAATGTTCCGGGACGACCTATTATCTCTCAATGCGCGGCATCTTCGCATATCCAAGTCGAACACTACACGTGTTGCCATGGCTAAACATAACACATTATCTGATCAAAATACGGGTTTGGTGATGTCATAGCTATATAATATTCCGTGGTCTATATTAGGAGAAGTGCAGCTGGCTATTCGAAAGAAATTAACATCAATACCATCACCACTTGCCATATTTGGAAATCACACGGACATCAAAGAAAATCCCCGCCTCCTATCTTGATTGCTATATGACATCACGTGATGGAACAATAAGTATCACGGTTTTAACAATTCACTCTATTCATTAGGTCAAGGTAAATGACAGAACGTTTTTTTTTTTTTTTTAGTATTTAACTTGAAACGTGAAGATGAATTTGGAGCGACCTCTGGGAAACTGGGACGCTATCTGTATTATATCCTGTTACTGATTACAAAAGAACAGGACACGTCATCGTTGCGATACCACCTAGTTTATTAAGGGTATAGATCAAAGATACTGAACCGATCCCGGACAAACAGGCGTACGGTATAATTAAAATCAGACCATTGCGTCTTCACCTACCTGGATACAACCTAAAAGAACACTATCTCGTCACGCCATCACAACTTGGGCACTCCTTCGCACTGGTCGTGCGAACACGCCATTCAACCCGTCTCCCCCAAGCCACCCTACACATGACCCCTCTTATCAGTGTCACATCGACACTGTGTAATCTCAAATTCTTATAAAACAATATAATATACCCTCTTCACACTCTACACAAACCTATAGGGGCCCTCTTCTTTTCCCATACCTGCATAGTATAGGCTCTGGGGGAGTTTCTGTGTACATCTCTCTTTTACAGCAAAACTTGGTATTTTCCTGTTCTGTATGTTGAGACCCTTGGAAAAAGTTTGGGTAACACTCCCAGATCAAGTACGTTTTTTCTGCACAGCCTAATACATGATTACGCCTGGAGGCCAATCGGCCAAAATAGCAAATTTCAGTTTTCATGGAATAATTCAAGAGTAGGCAGCATTAGATTCAAATGTAACGTTTATTTTTCATGTTTAGACATAACTAACACATTTTTAGCCTGGTTCAATACCATAATCCTTCATTTTCAGCACAAAAACACGTTATTTAGCGAAATTTGGCCCAAAAATCACTTTCAGTTTGAAACTCGCTCAAAATTCGATCACTCCTCATACACCCAATTTTGTAGATAAAGCAACCAAAATTGGTCAGAAGTTTCCTTACTAAGTCTTTTGATAACTCCATGCATCATATTTATGATTCAGGGTATTGTATGGTGACAAATGTCAACAAAAGTTACCCCTACCCCCAAAAAGCGGCATTAACCAAATTTGGTTAAATTGGTCTAACTTTAACAGTAAGTCTGATATGAAGTTGGCTTTGGTGTCTATGCATGGGTTTTTGATACCAAGCTATTCATTGAAACCATAATCAACCACTTTTGAGTTAACATAATTTGCATAAATTCAAAATGGCCGCCAAAACCTCCAGGTTATGTGCAGTCAAGAAAGACAAAGACAAAGTAAGTGTTACAGTAAGTCCAATAGAGTTTTTTGTATGAATCTGTGGTGTTACAATCATGAAATATCACTGCTTGATCAATGTATGTAGGCCTATACCTATTAAAATTGATTAATTTGCATAAATCAATGATGGCAGCCATGTACAGACAAAATTGACAGTGGTTAATTACATGCCCAGGCATGATTAATCGCGATTTTTAACGCAAACAAATCTGTTTGAGTACAATCCATCCAGTGATAATCTCTCTCAGAACTACTTGAGAAGGTGCTGCCATCTACCTTAAGGAATCTGCAACATCTTAATCAACCGCTTTTGAGTTAACATAATTTGCAACAATTCAAAATGGCCGCCAAAAGCTCCAGGTTATGTCATCAGTCAAGAAGGACAAAGACAAAGTAAGTGTTACAGTAAGTCCAATAGAGTTTTTTGTATGGATCTGTGGTGTCACAATCATGGAATATCACTGCTTAATCAATGTACGTAGGCCTATACCTATTCAAATTGATTAATTTGCATAAATCCAAGATGGCAGCCATGTACAGACAAAATTGACAGTGGTTAATTACATGCCCAGGCATGATTAATCGCGATTTCTAACGCAAACAAAACTGTTTGAGTACAATCCATCCAGTGATAATCTCTCTCAGAACTACTTGGGAAGGTGCTGCCATCTACCTTAAGGAATCTACAACATCTTGAAGCCATGAGAATTTCAGGAAGCAGACATTTTGTTTTGGACCTGTTCTTTGTTCGCTTGAGGAGCTACCCATTCGTTCCATGGAAACTGTGCCTTGTCCGATGAAAGGGTATAGAGTATGACAACAACCCAAATAGGATTTCAGCAGCAATGTTCATGCCTGATCCTTCTAATTGGTCAACATGCATATCCAATAGGCCTATGTTTGTCACGAGGACTATACTCCAGAAGTATTTTTTATTGATAGATACTTGGTATATACCGGATTAATGTAACTTTATCATCTCCATGATTGGTCTTTGTCATATTCTGACACTCTAAGAGCGTTATATAAGAAAATTTGAGTGAAATAAACCTTTAAAAACAATACCTATAAGTAGTAAGTGGTGCCCTCTTTTTTGAGTTGTTGAACTAAATTTCCACTATTTTCGATGCATAGTATGTTGAAAATTGCTTGAATACAGATAAATATATCACTGTGGCTTATCAGTCTTTCACATTTCATATTTTCAGTATACAATCGGTCCTTGCCACTGGTTAGTTAGACTTAGAGCATCAGTACATCAAGGATTTGTTGGTAACGATCGAATCTGTAACACTCTCAGGACCGCCTGAAGACAGTTCGTTTGATGCGACTGGTTTGATGCGACTGCGACTCGGAAGAGTCTCGCTAAATGCCAAGACCTTTCGCGTTCTGAGCAGGAAGAAGATAGAAGTACTCGTTCCCAGGCTGTCCGCCATCCACCGAATAGAGAGACGACCACGACAGCTTCACGACAAGTGAAGTGTATTACCTGTGACAGTAAATCGCACAAACAATGCGAATCTTGAAGGTCACACGTTCGGGTGAAGACATCATCTTGAAACAAGTTTGTCGCAACTAGAAAGGCTGAAACTCGGCCCGATTCACTGATGCAATATTTTGTGTACTGTTGTTTGTGGGATTTACTGCCACAGATAATACACTTCACTTGTCGTAAGGCTGTTGTGGTCGTCTCAGACTCTGTATTCGGTGGATGGAGGACAGCCTGGGAACGAGTACTTCTATCTTCTTCCTGCTCAGAATGCGAAGGGTTTTGGCTTTTAGCGAGACTCTTCCTTTTTCTATAGAGAACAGAAGTCGTTGTGTACTTTTTATGACATTCATTGGTCATATGATAAACAAGCTCATCTCCTTTAACTAGCTTAGGTCGCTTGAGAACTTGGTCATTGTGGACGTCACTTGCTTCTCGTATCCTTTTGCAACCGTTAGTTGTGCTCACGGTTTTATTCCCTGCGCTTTTCTGGCAGATGATGATTTAGTCACATCAAACAAACTTCGGGCCGTCCTGAGATTTTTACAGACGCCATCGGTAACAACAAATCCTTGACGTTGACGCAATCCGATACTGCTGATGCTCTAAGTCTAACTAACGACTGGCAAGAACTGACTGTATACTGAAAATATGAAATGTGAAAGACTGATAAGCCACAGTGATATATATTTATCCGTATTTAAGCAATTTTCAACACACTATGCATCGAAAATAGTGGAAATTTAGTTCAACAACTCAAAAAAAGAGGGCAGCACTTACTAGTCATAGGTCTTGCTTTTAATGGCTTATTTCACTCAAATTATGACATATATACCGCTGTTAGAGTGCCAGAAGATGACAAATTACAAGCGTCTTAGTAGTCCGTCATCCATTATTCAGCCGTCGTCCATTAGAGAATATCCGCGTCCATAATCCAAAGACCTATTCCATATTCCATATAACAGTATTAGCACCAAATTCAAAAAAAAATCATAGTATACATAAACATAGGCTTGTTTCCTGCAAGAGAGAGGAAGTCAACAGTTTTCAATGATGCCGGCAAGACATCAGGATGTTCCAAAAATATCAAATCCGTATCGCTGATCAGTATTCTTAATACCATAATATTCGTTTTAAAGACCAATCATGGAGATGTTAAAGTTACATTAATCCAGTATATACCAAGTATCTATCAATAAAAAATACTTCTGGAGTTTGGCCCTCGTGACAAACACAGGCCTATTGGATATGCATGTTGACAAATTAGAAGGATCAGGAAACAAATTATCATGATATGAACATTGCTGCTGAAATCCTATTTGGCTTGTTCCTCATACTCTATACCCTTTCATCGGACAAGGCACAGACGCAGTTTCCATAGAACGAATGGGTAGCTCCTCAAGCGAACAAAGAACAGGTCCAAAACAAAATGTCTGCTTCCTGAAATGCACATGGCTTCAAGATGTTGTAGTTTCCTTAAGGTAGATGGCAGCACCTTCTTAAGTAGTTGTGAGAGAGATAATCACTGGATGGATTGTACTCAAACAGTTTTGTTTGCGTGATTCGTAACGTAAAAATCGTGATTCATCATGCCTAGGCATGTAATTAACCACTGTCAATTTTGCCTGTACATGGCTGCCATTTTGAATTTATGCAAATTAATCAATTTGAATAGGTATAGCCTACGTACATTGATTAAGCAGTGATATTTCATGATTGTAACACCACAGATCCATACAAAAGACTCTATTGGACTTACTGTAACACTTACTTTGTCTTTGTCCTTCTTGACTGATGTCTTAACCTGGAGCTTTTGGCGGCCATTTTGAATTGTTGCAAATTAGATCAACTCAAAAGTGGTTGATTATGGTTCCAATGAATAGCTTGGTATCAAAAACCCATGCATAGACACCAAAACCAACTTCATATCAGACTTACTTTTAGAGCTAGACCAATTTAACCAAATTTGGTTAAAGGTGAACTGAAAAGCTTTCCAATGTTCTGTTAAAATGTCATAAAACAAGAACTTCTATAGTTGTTACAATTATGTGTGGTAATAGTTCTGTGGGTTATTGTTTTATTTTGAGTATATGAGAAGTCAAAACTTATACCGAGAGCCAGAACTTTTAAAAACGTCATCGCTTGCCTCCCGTTGTTTTTGGAACATCATGACGTTATAGTGGTCCTCGTTCATTCATCCGACGTAGCATGACGTCACATTTGAATAAAACTTGAATGAAGGGGACCACTATAACGTCATGCAATAAAGAATTGAATTGAATTGAATTGAATTAACGTTCTACAAACCAAGAGAGACAAGCGATGCAAGTTTTCAAGACGGATTTATAACAGGATAACTTAAATATTGTTATTAGTACAATTTTGCAAACTATATTTGCCCCAAAAACGTATAAAAGTTATGTCACATAAGACAAGATATATATAAGCAACAATTTAGATAAAATTAAAAGCTTTGCAGTTCACCTTTAATGTCGCTTTTTGGGGGTTGGGGTAACTTTTGTTGACATTTGATTCCACTGTCACTATACAATACCCTGAATCATAAATATGATGCATGCCGTTATCAAAAGACTTAATAAGGAAAGTTCTTACCAATTTTGGTTGCTTTATCTACAAAATTACGTGTCTGAGGGGTGATCGAATTTTGAGCGACTTTCAAACTGAAAGTGATTTCGGGGCAAAATTTCGCTAAATAGCGTATTTTTTTGCTGAAAATGAAGGTTTATGGTATTGAACCATGCTAAAAATATGTTAGTTATGTATAAACATGATAAATAAATGTTACATTTGAATCTAATTCTGTATACCAGTGAATTATTATATGAAAACTCAATTTCAGCATTTTGGCCGATGTCATAATCATGTATTGGGCTGTGCAGAAAAAATGCACTTGATCTAGGAGTGTTACCCCCCCCAGAGCCAGGACTAAAAAGTGTCACCTAACATTTCCTTCTTTCAAACCCTCTCATTCTCATGCACTTATCTTTCTATAGCTCATTCTAACCGTCGAACCCTGACGGGGGAATACGATAAAATTTCGAGTTCAAAAAATTACCGGAAAAAGTTTTCTCCAAATGGATACATTTTGAAAAATAATCTGCTAGGTATTGATACTCATAATTATATTATAAATGTTGACAAACTTTGGCCAGTTGATTATGTGCGCTCTAGTATGATCGTAAATGTGGTTTACCAGGATCGGTGTTTTCTTGCTATTGTAGCTGTTTGTTGAAGCAACATCTGTAAACCTGGTCGGCGAGAATTTGCCCAACGAGCTGATCCACACTGACAGCTTAGTTCGCCAGGATTTCCACTGCAATTTGTCATCAAAAACTCGCCACAACATACAGTATCGGAAGCGCGCGCAACTTCCGTTTAGCGTATTTTTCAAACTTCCGTTAAACGTACCTTAATGCCATATATTGTAAAATTATATATATGTGCAAAGTATATATATTCTATATTTTCATATATTTATCAAATATATTTTATTTAAACAGAAGCATATTTTAGAGAAAACTATATACCGTGAAGAACAATAAATATTTTGTGATTTCTTACATATGAGAAAACAATTCATATATAATATCGCACTTTAAGTAATTTATGTTCAACATGACCATATATTGTAAGAAATTATATATATGATATCTGCACAATATTGTCATATATGGCAGCTCATATTCGCCGCATACGCGGAGGATTTGGGCTCGCGAGGCGAAATTATCAAACAAGTTTGGTATTTTTCTCCCAGCCTCGCGAGGCCAAAACCACCAACAACTGCCCGCACACGAGAGCTAGCCCCTGAGCTGACCAACCACCTCGCTGGGGATATAATAATACTCCAGCCACCAGTCAGATTTCTGGACCGGATTCGGGGCCTTCGCGCACATCGCCGGAAGTGACATCATATATAGTAAAATAGATGTTTGCCATTTCGATTACTTTTCAAGTCTGCATAATACCCCTGTTGACCTAGCGTTAAAATGAAATATCTGGAGATTATTTTTCCTGTTCATCTGGACAGAGCATATGAAAAGTAGTTCGCTCATGTGCAACACTGAAGGAGTTGTTCCGCCGGATTCAAATTGAACCGTGCGTACGTGAGTTTTCCCCTATACGTCATCTGGCACAGATTCAAGGATCGAGAATTTTATTCTACGGGACACTCAATGCTCAGCAGAGTACAACATTGCCAACAATCAAATTTTAAATTTGAACAATGAAGTATACATAAAGGATATATATACATTTAGCCATATGGTGTTATTGGTATAATGGGCGCTGTAAATGTATAGACTCACAAACAGGGATTTTTTGCACATTCCCTGTTAAGACTCTATTCTGGCTGCGGCCAGATCTGGTGTGGTAAGTTTCAACCAGCAACCAGCTAACTCAAAAGGATAAGAAAAATGGGGGCCGAAATGCCCCCCCACCCTCCTCCTCCTCCCCCCCACCCCCACCCCACCCCACCCACACTCGATGACATTTGCCTTCCATACACAAAAATCGTATACATTGATGCCATCTCATAGAACAGTGTCCAGATTGCAGATAACGTACAAGTTTAATTAAGGTACGCGTACCGGTAGGCCTACATTTAGAGGGAAAATTGCAAACTTATATGTTGAAATAATGTGGGTAAGAATATTCCCTTCAAGAAAAGGGGTTTTTCAACCACCAGTACAAAAAAAATGAAGGACCATACCTATTTCTAGCAATGAGGGTTAACTTTGGACTGCACTCTTAGATCCGTTGCAGATTGTTAAATACCCTGGGATTAAATACGACAGAATTACACTTGAGGTAATCCGCAGTTGTCTTCCCCTGACTCAGAAGTGCGAACTCGGTGTGCCAGTGTGACAGAGCGAAAGTCGAACACTCTTTTAAGTTTTACAACTGCTGAAAGCCGTTCGTTTTCCAAGAGATGGGTGCTATCAATGCGGAAGACGTTGTTTATCTCGGATTCGTATCTCTGCTTGCAGGATATCAACTTGGTAAGTCTTATGTGACAACGACCAAATTCGCTGCATTGAGGGAATTTGGAAGTTAGTAGGCCGTCTACACTTCAATCTTCATTTCTTGTTTCCTGGCAAGTAATTTTACTACCGCCCATTTTTTTCATCATTTTCATTATTTACTGTAGACCTAATAATTCTCTCCCCACTAACTAGGTCTATATTTGCTGTTCTTCCTACTTTGATGTACTTTTGAAGCGCGATTTCTCACTTTGAACACGCTGAAATCAGTAAAACGATTAGGCCTAATATATCCGAGATGTTTACGGCCATATTTCGGAGACAATTGATTGGAGGATATTGAAACTTCACACAAGAGATAAACTAACAAATACCAATTTTATTCCAAAGTATCAAGAAAATCCTTCCAGTAGTTCTCAACAAATCGCGAAAACAAGAATTAGATGGGAGATTTGTAGGTTATTTTACGACGTCATGACGCTAATATGACTTGTATGGGTGTATGCAATAAAGAATTGAATTGAATTGAATTGAATTGAATTGACGTCAAGCCTGCATGTTATAACATTGGCAGATCAACGTCATGGTAGCCCCAAAATAACGTGGTAGGTATTGGTGGTTTTCGTCAATTCCCAACAGATTTTAATGAAACATGGGGAAAAAATTAGTATTTGTTAGTTAATGTACTGTGTGAAGTTTCAATGCTTTACGATAAATTGTCTCCGAAATATCGCCGAAAACGTCTCGGAATATATTATCTGGGACAGACAGTAGGCCTATATCCATCACAGCCAACCTCATTTCGCTCAACAACTCCTTGTCTACTTTGTGGGCAAATAATGTCGGCTCAAAATTATTTTAGATAATGAGTGATGTCTGAATAATGAAAACAAAGACCCTGCCCGCATCATGTTTGAAAAGCTGTGTGATGGGAAACAAAGAATAAAGTGTCATTAGCCTTAGTGAGCAGATGACCAACATATACCTATACAATGAAGGCTCCATGAACCCTTCACCCAGATGACGGGTATTGTAGTTGATATACATGAACATGTAACTTGGCTAGGTTATTTTGGCTGTTTAATGGACCTTGATACATTGAAAATTATTAATCAGATGGTCAACTCCTTGTTACAAGTCAAGCATCTCTATATATTTTCAGATCTACATGCACATATTGCTTTAAATGCAGCATTCGGCTAGCGAGATTGGGGCACGAATGTACAGATACGACAGGACTATTCAAAGCATTAGATGCCTCTTTTATAAATTATACTTCATAGAGGGGGCAAAATAAATCCGGGACCAAGAGATGGAAGCTGTCAGGTCAACATGTACATGTAGTGCCTTGAGAAGTTAAACTGCTGTGTCATCTACACAAAATAGTAACTATGGAATGCTGACCTACATGTATGCATGTATTGACGGAGGTATATGAATTTTGCCCTTGAAGAAGAGAAGACAAACTTGAATCCTTCTAAAATATCGAAGGGAAGAAAAAAATGTAACATTGGAATATTAATACAGTAAATTGGGACCAGACAGGCCAAAAGGAATCTAGGCCCGTGCATGACCCTATTATGTTGCTGTTCAGTTCCCTTATATATATTTATGTTTGGCAGTTACACATGTACTTTATTACAAGCATGATATTATAACAGAGCCATAAGACATGTACATGTAAAATAACTATAATAGAGCCATAAGACATGTACATGTAAAATGAACATGTACCTCAATTATATTCCATTATTATTTAATGTTTGTTTATTGTGAATTTGTATTATAAGTATGGAGTTATTAGTTACTGATAAATGTATACACTCAATATTATGTAACACATGTTATAACTAGGATTTAATGCTATGAGTTTACTTTTGTAATAAGATTTTATGATAACAGTTCTATTAGTTCATAGCTCTTGAAAGTTGACATTTAATTAGTGTTGTTAGACCATTTCTGACCAGCTGGTGCAAAGACAGGAGCCAGGTGTCAATTGTAGTCAGACTGTCATTTTAGTCTCAGATAATCCTTGTTGTTATTAGGTAAGAGTCCCTACTGTTAATTGAGATGTCATACTGAATGAACAGGATAGCTGGCAGACATGACAGGACGTTAGGATTACTTGAACAATTGTTGAAAGTGTGTTATGATTGTTAAGAATGTCTACCTGTGGATTTCACTAAAACTATAATGTATATAAATATGTATGCAGTAGGAAACCAAGTCAGTTCGCTTTTAGAATTCATCTTGGCATGCGACTTTGCAGCGCCAAGGCAGTTCGTGTATATAAGTTATATAGGTAACACTTGTAAATGTAGGTTGCTATATGTACTAACATATAGTTTCTGTAATAACTGGAAGTGCTGTATAATTGTGTATATTAGAATTAATATTACGTCAAGGTTAGATAATTGGATTAGGGTAAATAAAGCTAGGTTGTGTTATATTTAACATGGACTACGACTTACTTATTAATGTGATAACCAGTGAGCCAACTAGGTTATACTATGTCGGACGAACACTGGCGGGCAATGAAGACAGACACTGCATTTTGGTAGTGTACAGCTAAAGTACATCCATGGGATGGAAGCATAAAATTTGGGGCAGGTGTCACCCCATCACACAAGCAAGGGGAATCACAAACCCCATGAAATATTACTGCAAATAAAGTTAATTAGCATAATTAGTATGTCGGACGTAACATAAGATGGAAAATCTGAAGATTTTTGATAAATCTATTTTTATCTCGCCTTACGAAGTAAAGGGGAGATATTGTGAGAGGGGGAAAGAGGATGTCGCCGTCGGTGTCGGTGTCGGTGTCCCCTGCCTGGAAATGAATGGGTTTTTGGTTTAGCAAGTTAAAACAAAATCTAGAAAAAATATAAAAAATATAAAAAAAATATAAAAAATATGGGGGGTGGGTATGCCACCTGGGGGTACTACCCCTGGGGTACTCTAATGTTAAAATCCCTATGAATGAGTTTTGCGTTTAGCTGAAGTGCACATGTACATCTGTACTTGGAAAGTTTCTTGCAGTTGTCAGCTGTCATTGGATGATTATGAAACTTGGTACACATGTTTCTTATGATTAAAGGATGTACCTGTGCTATTTTGAGAAGAAATATTAATTTTTCTCAAAATTATGGCAAATGAAGAGTTTTCTGTTTAGGTAAATTGTACATACAGGCCTCTACATGTATACATATACATCTACATGGTAATTTTGCTCCAGTTGTCAGCTGTCATTGGATGATTATGAAACTTGGTACACATATTTCTTATGATTAGAGGATGTACCTGTGCTATTTTTGACAAGAAATATTAATTTTTCTCCAAATTATGGCAAATGAAGAGTTTTCTGTTTAGGTAAATTGTACATATACATGTCCATGGTAAGTTTGCTCCAGTTGTCAGCTGTCATTGGATGATTATGAAACTTGGTACACATGTTACTTATGATAAGAGGATGTACCTGTGCTATTTTTGAGAAGAAATATTAATTTTTCTCAAAATTATGGCAAATGAAGAGTTTTCTGTTTAGGTAAATTGTACATACAGGCCTCTGCATGTATACATATACATCTACATGGTAACTTTGCTCCAGTTGTCAGCTGTCATTGGATCATTATGAAACTTGGTACACATGTTTCTTATGATTAGAGGATGTACCTGTGCTATTTTTGACAAGAAATATTAATTTTTCTCCAAATTATGGCAAATGAGGAGTTTTCTGTTTAGGTAAATTGTACATGTAGGCCTCTACATGTATACATATACATG
>JAVTVY010034814.1:0-14494 GCA_036873755.1 Hanleya hanleyi | reverse complement strand
GAAACAGATTGAATAATAAAAAGTTCAGTAGATTTCAAGCTTTACGTGTGAAATTACATTTACATCTCTTTAATAGTTTTCAGTGCCCTTGTCCAGGATCAAAACAACTTTTTGAATCACATTATTTTCCCAACAATACAACAAATTTTTATATATAGTACTATAGTAGAAAGGTAGCATTTATGTAGTTTACGGTAATTCAACTCAAGACCAACACCTTCTATGCACAAGATAATAATGATTCTATGTCATTCTCCTGAGCATAACTGGTACAAAGACGAATAAATAGCGTCTCTACATCACGTTGTTATCTAGATATATGAGAGAACACATTTTGGGTATCGGCAATCTGATGAATGTACTATTCCGGTTTTCTTGTTTCACATTATATTCTATGGCGGTTGATCGGTGATTTTCTTCATTGATAAACGTTAAACCGCCTCAGCTTTGTTGTGTGAATCGGAATTGCATTGCTGTGACACACCAACACACTCCGTGGCAGTGATTCTGTATCCCCTAATCAAGGAATCAGAATGGATCAAGATTTGAAATGACAAGAAAAATTTAAAAATATTTTGTTTATACATGTAATTTTTTGTTTAAATTATATCCAAGTGTGATATATAGTCAATATTCAAGAGGTACAAAAAAACCTCAAAGTATGTGCTCATATTTTCACATCATGATCAAAGTTACTTTATCTAGTTAAATTCTACCCAAAGAAAATAAATTAAGACCCTTTAAACATGCCGGCATGGCTTTGTTTCACCCTCAGTAAACTTTTATCATTGTTGCTCACACAGACTAATCTGAAGGATGATACCACATCTTTCTTTCTTCTGCTGGGTTATTGCACCAGGCTGACTTAATTGGTTGATGTAGGATATTTCACCACCAGTGGGTAATTTGACCTGAATTTGAGGCCTGATGTGGTCTGTGATGAAATGTTTGGATGTGAAACAGGATACACGTTAAAGGCCACAGTTTACATATATCTATAACAATATACTGAATTGTGTGTATTGAGGCTGGCAAGTTGGTAATAGCAATGTAGATAAATACACTAACAAATGATGGAAAATTAGCATTTCCTATTTCATAAAAACAAATACGGATGGCATATCCCACCATGGGATGACCAACACCTTCTCGGCACAAGATAATAATGATTCTATGTCATTCTCCTGAGCATGACCGATACAAAGACGAATAAATAGCATCTCTGCATCACGTTGTTATCTAGATATATGAGACAACACATTTTGGGTATCGACAATCTGATGAATGTAGAATTTAAGGATTGTACTTAGCCTCTTAAATACAGTCTCTTAATACTGTAAAACATATCTGTTTAATTTCGTTTCCCATAATGTAGCAGTTACTAGTAACCAAAACATGTGTGTATATAGCAAAAGTGTGTGTCTCAAGTTAACGGCAGCTGCTCAAATGTCCCCTGGAACGGTAATAAATTAATAAAGACGTCAACATGTGAACTCATAGAATCTGCACTGTCGATGGTTTAATGTAATACCGGTACCATCCGTTGTGATATTTTTTTAACTCCCAGACAGATCTGTTTATTTTTGTCTCCCCTGCTCTGACCTCTAAGAACAATATTAACTGCAAGCCTATCAGACTGTTAGTTCTGATCTGTTTATAGGCGTATTGGGGGTGACCCAGCTACACTGCTGTGACCTCTAGCTCTCAAAACAATTACGGATGGCATATCCCACCAGGTTTTGTACTGTGTTATATATACTGTGTTATATATACAGTGAAACATACAGCCAAAGGTTCCCATTGGGCATGACAGTGCACTCGCTGAGCCATCAATAAATAATATAAAAAAATAATTATAAATCAAATTTTCATCAGAATTCGATCAGCTCAGAACTTGCTGGTAACAATGCCCTAATGTATGTTCATGCCAAAAATCAAGGTTCTAATGTCAACGGTTCTCCTTATTTTGCCGACAAAAGGATTCGGATGGACTGACTGACTGACTCACTCATTACCGGACAATTTGCGATCTGTAGCCTACTTCGTAGGAACATTAAGCTTTTGAATTGGTAAAATGATAATATTTTACTCACTTAAGACTTGATTGGACTGTGAACACTCAATAGGTGGGCCAGTCATGTTTATTCAACAAATGATGATTAATTGATCAAGTAATCAACTTTCTTTTAACTTTTTATACGCCCGCCAAAAGGCGGACGTATTATGTGATGGCGGTTTCCGTCCGTCTGTCCGTGTGTCCGTCCGTCCCCTGTGTCCGGTCTATATCTGGGACAGTTTTCTATCTACAGTTCTAATTTTTGGTGAGTGGATACCCTACGGCGAGACGGTGTGTCGCGTACCAAAATGAAGGTCATGTTCAGAGGTCAAAGGTCACTGGCCTAAAAAACAGGAAATCACTGAAGTGTTCGTGTCCGGTCTATATCTGTGAACGTTTTCTATCGACAGTTGCAATTTTTTGTGAGTGGATACGCTACGTGGAGACAATGTGTCGCTTACCAAAATTGAGGTCGATGTCAGAGGTCAAAGGTCACTGTTGCCTAAAATCAGGAAATCATTGATCATTGACAGTTTTCTATCTACAGTTCTAATTTTTGGTGAGTGAATGCCATAGGGGGGAATGATGTGTTGCATACCAAATGTAGGTCGAGGTCAGAGAGACCGAAAAATCAGGAAATCATTAAAAATTTCTAATTTTTTGTGAGTGAATTTAGTAGGGGGAAATGAAGTGTCGCATACCAAAATATAGGTCAAGGTCAAAGGTCACTGTGACCCAAAAATCAGGAAATAATTAAAAATAACATTTTTTTGTGTCTAGATACATTAGGGGGACACGATGTGTCACATACCAAAATGTAGGTCAAGGTCAAAGGTCACTGACCCCGAAATCGTGAAATTGTTAAAAATCATGATTTTTTGTGTCCATTGAGAAATTATGGGGAGATGGTTTGTCATGTACCAAAATTTAGGTCAAGGTCAATAGTTAAGGTCACTGACCCCAGAATCAAGAAATCTTCGAAAATTATTAAAATTTTTTTGTCAGTAGATACATTAGGGAGACATGATGTGTCACGTACCAAAATGTAGGTCAAGGCCGAACATCAAGGTCACTGTGACCCCCAAAATCATGAAATTCATAAGAATCATGATTTTTTGTGCCCATTGATACATTGACAGAAGACGATGTCGTGTACCAAAATTTAGGTCAAAGGTCAAGGTCACTGTGACTCACAAAATCAGGAAATCATTGAGTCACATTTTCATATGCCTGTCGAAGACGAGGTCATGTAATGCGATGTTTCTTTCTGTCCATTCATCCATTAACATTTGTTGTCCATGCGATTTCTCTAGTTTCAAGGTATGGAATGGTATCAAATACCTTACTCGCATGGTGAAGAGGAGCCATACATCAATTTATCAAAGGTCAAGGTCACCGTCCCCCAAAACTGAATCAAGTTTAGCTGACTATATGTGTTAGGTTTGAATATTCAGAGTTCTCTCCCCTACATGTATACAGCATTTGTCCTGTGGTGTTGTCTCCCATGTTTGAAACCGCTACATTTAGTTAAACTGTTGTGAAATAAAAACCATACATTTACTAATTTACAGGGAGAGGGGTCCTTTATGAACTTCATCACTTTCTTCTTCCTTCATGAAAAATTCTCTCGTCTGAAAGAAATCCGTTTGCAGGAAAACTACTATTTTCTTGTGTTTGACTATTGTCGATTTCCATGTTCAGTTGGATATGTGACCTCTCGGTTCTTGCTCCACGGTCAACTGTTTCCAAGAGTTAAGCTCATTTTAGTTTATCATTCAATTTTAGATGTGATATATGTTACATTCTCAGAAGCACAAAATTGCAGACCTTTCTCTGGATTGCTAGCTACCAATTGGAATCAAGGCTATTAAGCAACCTTGAAATTTGGACCAATGTAATTCCAGATATACAGGCGTATATTGAAGCCCCTTGGGCTCTTGTTAACAAATAATATTGAAAATGTAGTAGATTTACACTGGGTTATAACTCATTTAACTGGTTTAAAGACACTACTGGTCATAAATTGTAGAAAATTTCATCTCATTAGAGCTACAATGTATGACATCACCAAGCAATTGGTGATTGGAGGGGCCACTATCACAGCACAAATAGACAAGGGTCCTGGAAGCTCCACGGGTCTCAGTCATGGTCGAGGTTAGCTTATTTCTGCCCTCTACTGTAACTAACTTTTCAGATCCAAAATCACTATGCAGTCTCCATATATCCAAATACATGCTTCCAAAAATGCATGTTTGCACTTCACAATGGTTGTTGATCATAGTTAATTAGCCAAGTACCTTGAGTGAGTGTACCGGTTTGGAGCCACAAGCATGCCAACATGTTTTCAGTGTACACAACCCTCACAATTCACACTGTAAACAATTCTGATTGGGTATAAATGGGATCTGAGTTTCCCCCACTTCACACCTCCTGACTTTTGTCTGGAGTTATTTCAGTCTGTAGAAACCAGACACCGAAGGTTGCAGGGGGACTCATTTACCTGAGTGACAGGGTCAGTATACCCATTGAGGCTGAGCATGCCTGCCTGGTCTCTTTGTGGCGACTTTAGTCATTCTGTCCTTTGTCCCTGCAGATATGCGTAGGCTGGGACCTCAGTAATTTACTCCAAATCACTTCCACCATGTCCATGGGACTTTATCCTGAGCCGCAATTGGAAACGGAGTGCTATACTCCCTGGGTGCATTAGGATACATGATTCACCTTCAGTTTATAAAGTTTTCCCAGATAACAGGCTTTGCATTTAATAGAATTGCCATTGTATTGATTCTATTAGATCAGTGTGCCCCCACTGGTTGTTTAATGGATATACATGTAGAGTGTCTGCCTCAGAAGCAAGAGGTCCGGGGATCAATCCCAAACTGGGTCATAAACCACAGACTTAAAAATGGACCCTGTTGCTTCCTTATATGGCACTCAACATTAAGAGGATAGATCAAGGACTGGTTTGCCCAGTGTCCGGATAATGTGACTGGGTGAAGTGTCGTGTTTGCCTGCATGATGCTTCAGTAAGAGAGCACTGTAAGATGGCAGCATTAAGACTACTCTGTTATAAGTAGGCGAAAGTGACATTAAATCCTACTAAATCAAGTGAACATTCTTCTGCTATAATTTTTGTGTCCAAATTGGGACAGTATTTTTTTCCGAAGTATCGCTTTGGAACTCTTCAAATGTTCTAATAGAACAGTCTGTTTGAGAGTAATTCCTGTGGAATGTACATTCGAAACGTTCTCGCAAAATGCTGATTCTTAAAAATATTTTCATTTTATTTCAAAGTAACAGACAGTTTTGGGGACAGGGTTTAACTGAAACACTTGACAAACTATGCAAACTTAATGTACAATGTAGTACCAGCAAGAAACTTCCAAAACCAAGGCATTTATGTTCTTGCTGGACATTCTTCTAAGCAGGAATGTTCCGGTGAATGTTCTGCTCAGCTAAGAGCATTCATGATAAACACACAAGTTCAGATGGAATGAAAATGACATTCCAACATTTGGAATGCTCCCTTATTCTAATTTTGCTGTGTCGCTGATCGCTATTTTCACCTACATGTAGTCTAGAGTTAGTACTCTATATTGGCACTTGAATTGAAAGAACTAATTACCAATTTATACCGGAGTATAACAACTTTGACCATAATTTATGCTCTTTATATTGATCTGCACAGTGATATCTCCATACTGTTGTTAATTTATTCAAATTTGCGACTTTGCAATTCATCTGTGTTACAATAAATGTTGTGCTCTGACTAATGCAGACCATAAATTCTCCGCTATCAATATATTTTGCCAGTATCAGTTAAAGGGAGCTCTCTCTAGAGTTGGGAATAATGGAAATTATTGCTGACTTGTATCTAAATTAAGGTCTGATAAGAATTTGCCTATAATTTCCCATCACCACCTGCCTGTTTTGCTTTTTTTTTTGCGCGTCTCAATTTCTTTGCTGACCCAAATAGTACTTACCCAGAGAAAAATAAAATGAAATTTAAATCAAGCAGTCTCACTGCATCACTTTTTGAGGTTCTTTGACTGGGAACAAAAGAAAATTTCATTTGCCTTGAACTTAATTACTAGTGATGCTAAGTTTAGTGTACAGCATCCTGAAAAAATGGCTTTAATTGTAGTCTAATAGTATAGCACATCATCTCTCTATGTACGGTATGTACCAGGCAGTATGCTGAAAATTCATTACCGATAACCACGCATGCACACCTTGCAATTATTGCCTCTGGCATGTCTGGGTTTTCCTGATATTTATCACATATTTAACTGATTTGAAAGTAAGCCACTATTTTATTACTTAGAGAGCAGTCAGTTCATATGGCGTCAGTGTAGTACATGTAGTTCCTTATGCATGACCTGGCAAATCCTAAATGGGCTCGTAAAGTTATCGTAAAATTTGAATTATTTTTGATCAAGTATTTTCACCCTTTCAGATTGATTTATAATGCGAGTAATTTACTGTGCCGTTTATGGCCTGAAGCATATCTTTACCAGTGTTGGGCCTTTACAACAGCCAGTGTGGTATATGTTAATGTCAATGGTATATGGCTGGTATACACAATGCTTGCTATTTACACACCTATACATCTTGTTAAATTTTATGGACTATTTCATTGCACTGAATTTGTAAATTACCCAACTTAATTGTTTGAGCTCATTGCGGTAATCCCTCTGTATAATTCTATCACAGGAATAGAAATTTCCTACCATAAAATTTGGGGGTGATCAAATTTATTAGAACAGGAAGTTGACAAAATGGTTCCAAATCATGCAGATAATCCTTTATTTCTTTGTTACTTTTATGATTTTAGAGGTTGATTAACTTTATAAGAACGATCTAATCGAAAATGGCTCGCCTTGGCCCACATTCTACAGAGTTATGCCCAATTACAGATGTGTTAATTTCTGATTTTGTGATATATGCTTGAATGTATAAACCAACTATACCTGCAGAACTGTGTTTGACACAGCTACTACATTTTGGAAACTTTTTTATGCAGTTCCATTCTAAAAGCCAACGGCCCTTATTTCACACAGTTATGCCCCTTTTTGAGTGCAATAATCTCTGATTTTGTGATATTTGCCTAAATGTAACCAGTTATACATGTATCTAATTAACTGTTTGGTACAGCTACCAATATCTAATTAACTGTGTTTCATACAGCTACCAAATTATGAGGAAACTTTTTTATCTACACTGTAGATGCCTACAAAAAGATTAGTCGTCTCGGTCCATATTTTATGTAATTATGGCCCTTTTAGGATGTAATAATCTCTGCTTTTGTGATACATGTACATGTATATGGTTGAATGTACAAGTTATATCTGCAGATCCATGTTTAGTACAGCTACTAAATTTTGGAAAAATTCATCGTCTCGGTCCTTATTTTATGGAGTTATGCCCCTTCCTGAGTGTAATAATATAATATCTTGTGATAGATGCTTGAATATGAACTTTTTGTAGCTATTATATATGCAGAAATAATGATATTGTCTAAAGAGGGCAATTCTGCATGGTTAGTACATGTAGACGAAATATAGCCATAATATGTTGCACATTCCCAGCATATTTCTCAATTCCTTGGGAGAAGCGGGGAGGTTTTGTGTGTCTCACAATCCTGTTTAGCGAACCTATGATTAACCTGAAAATGCAAAGAACAGTGGAATGTCAACAATTAATGGTTAATAAATACAGTTATACTGAAATTTGACACACCATTACCCTTATTCCATCATCAAAATTGTATGTAAATGAAGTTCTTTTAATGAGTTAACCTGATCACCTAGCTAATTACTCCAATGAATGCGAGTGGTTGGGTGGGTTCAGGTTCCTGTTGCTTCAATGCATTTTGCTGAGAAGCAACAGAAACTTGATAATGTGATGTCTAGCACTGTAATATCACTTGTCTTTATTGCACCATAGGGTCCTGTCTGTGTCTTGTGTGCTGTCCTCAGTGTTTTATAGGGTGGATGGGGTAGACCTGTCATGTAAGACAATTACGTCAATGAGCAACACTTTGCGTGCAATATACTTGGCCCTTTTCACTTCTTGGTTGAATGGTTCCCCACATGTAGTCACCTATTGTATGTGTCTTACATGACGGATTTGCCATGGATGGAGGGTGTCTGGTTCCATGCTGCTTCAAATATTTCTTCTTTGAAGTAGCAGGAACACAACTGGGCTGGGTGGTGCTTAGTTGGTTCGTCGTGATATACCTGAAATATTGTTGAAAGTGACATTAAATTCTATTCACTCACTCCTACTCTAATAAAGTTTGAGGTCAAGCTCTGATGATTTGAGGTAGATTAATTAATTACTCCATATTTTTTGTAATATCTGAATTATAAATCTGACCATCCCAAAGAAAGTACCAGTATCAGCAACATTGTTTCAAATATACCTGCAACAGTGTATTAGGATGTTTATATGTTCCTTTGGAATAATGTATCAAACTTGTTGCTGTTGTAGCAGTAACTGCACTAGTAATGCATTTTGAAAATTGTGAAATAAATATGAATTACAACATTGTAACATTTGCGGAAACATTGCCCAGAAATGTGATAACTTTATATTTCAAAACTGAAAAGAAAAGGACATGTACACAATTTTTGGTTAATAATGAATTTAATTTCAATCAGCCATGTAGACTGACCGTGTCAGTCGCGACACGCCTCTTGGCAAGAGAGGTCACGCACTGATCAGCTGTCGTGACTGACCAATCAGAATTGAGAACGAAGCCCGCCATAAT
The DNA here is from genome assembly GCA_036873755.1 of Hanleya hanleyi. NCBI lineage: Eukaryota > Metazoa > Mollusca > Polyplacophora > Lepidopleurida > Hanleyidae > Hanleya > Hanleya hanleyi. The sequence continues at coordinate 5,666 of JAVTVY010034814.1, read as the reverse complement.
CTCACTGTTCCTGTATGGATGGACAGTTACGTTGGATTTTAAATCGCCCGGCAAAGGTAAAAAATTGCACAAATTTACTAATTTGACGACAGGAATATTTAAAGTGATACTTGTAGAATATGCTGATGTATTTTGTTTGGCGGTAAACGGTTTATTTCTCGATTCACCCAAAGTGCATTTCACACCTTGATGTGGATTTATATAAAGCATGGGTTTATATATAGAGACCCCATATTACGACACTTCACTCTATCACTGCCCGAATCCAGGGCATTTCCCCCAGTGGACATTTCCCCCAGCGGACATTTTCCCCATGGACATTTCCCCCAGTGGGCATTTCCCCCAGCGGGCATTTCCCCCAGTGGACATTTCCCCCACCCTATATTTTTAGGCTATTTTGAACATAGTTTTTAAATAATTTGGCAAAACACAATTTTTTTAAATATTTTTTTATTTTCTATAAAAAGAATATAAGGATTTCCACATATGTTTTACGATAAACGAGTCAAATAGTGATAAGATATTTACATATGCACACTATATAGCAGTATTATAGTCTTATAGCACATTTAAAAACAATATAGCACAAATTTTTACAATAAGCTTTACGAGATCAAGTCCATTATATTTTATATAGCACATTTTCAAACAATATAATGGATCACAGTGATAACATATAATATTCATGTACATAGTATATATTTTAACATTTTAAGAAAAATTATATCACATAGTGGTAAAATAAAAGATGTATTTAAAAACAATATAACTTTGCTCTATTTTTTACCTCAGTTTTCACTTTAGTTCAATTTTATTCTCATCAAATATGGCTTCGTGACACCGACTTTATATACCATGTATACATCTTTTATATTGTTTTAAAATGTGCTATAAGACTGTATAATACTGATATACATGTATACTGTGTATATGTATAATATCTTATCACTATGTGACTCATTTATCGTAAAACATATGTGGAATCCGTTTATCCTTATATATAGAAAATAAAAAAAATAATTTGTGTCCTTATCAAATTAATTAAAAACTATATTCAAAATAACCTAACAATATAGGGTGGGGAAAATGTCCACTGGGGGAAATGTCCACTGGGGGAAATGTCCACTGGGGGAAATGCCCACTGGGGGAAATGTCCATGGGGGAAATGTCCGCTGGCGGAAATGTCCACTGGGGGAAATGTCCGTACACCATCACTGCCCACACCCCCAAAACTCTTGTTTTGCGGGCCTGTGGTTGTGCAATGCAGTTAATAGTAAAAGTTGTTAACACAGTGCAGAAACATATGTACCAGTAACCTGTATAATGATGAATCCATCTCGGTGTTCAAATGTTCAATATGTTCAAGTTACTTTGAAACTCTATAGGAGAAAAGTGATAACATAATGCTACATGATCATGATATATTGCATGCTGGTTGCATGCTGGAAGGTTCGTATCATGTAGAGGTATCGTGGAGAGCTGGGCCAAGAGCCCTTTGCAGGGCTTACAGATCATATTCTCCAGTCCCCTTTAACCCTGTGTATTTTTATTTGTGAGGACTTATAAAACCGTTTCATGCTCCAATTCTATGAAATTGATATTGCCTGCTGTGTTGATTGCTGTTGAGTGTATGGGAAGATTGCATAAAAGGATGAACCCGTCTTCAGTGGGCAATAAACAAGAAGTTTATAGAACTAAGTTGAGAAGTGCTTGGTTACAGTTCCCTTGATGGGAAGATAACATCATGCTGGCTGTATTTTGATGTTCTTATGTCTGTTATTGTAAGGTACAGCTCTGGTTAGAAAAGGTGTTATTTGTCCTACATAGAACACAAAGAGAAAGGTAATAAATTCATCATCTCTCAGGATTAGAAGGCATTGCTGTTCTAATAGTGTGCTATGGTAGTAAATAAAACAGAGAGGCAGCCATGTTGATTGACTCATGAACAACTCAGGAACAGATTACCCCATCTTCATTACATCAAGTTAATTTCTATGTTCCCACTTAGAACTTGCCTTCCTATATCTGACCCCCCTTCAGTGTTCAAAATCTGAGGTGTAAATATCACCTACGAGCGAGAGACCAACCAATCAGAACCCACAGGCTATGTCATTCCTCTTAATATGGTAGTCAGCCAATCAACACTCTTCTCAAATGGATTCGAGATCAGTGATGTCTCGTGTCTATTCATACGTTATTTGAACATTGAAAGGGTCACATGTATATCAAGTCAAGTTGGAAGTGGGAACATGGAATTGACTTGGTTTAATGAAGATGAGATTATATGATCATTATGATTGATTCTAATTAGATATATATGTATTTTATTTGACCTATTTAGGCTTTGGCACTGAAAAAAAATTGTACAGTTGGCACTGACAATATTTATATTATATATTTCACAATCTTGGACTAGTGTCACTCTGGTGACGATTGTCTGACTTTGGACCATTGCTGTGTGATCGTGGTTCCTGTCTAAAAATACTTTGAACTTGGTTGGCTGACTAATGTTTGATTTTCTAAACAATGGCTGGATGATTGATAAATGTCAGACTTAGGACCATGGCTGTGTGATAAGTGTCAGACTTTGGGCCATGGTTGTGTGATGTCAGACTGTAATTCATGGTTGTGGGATAAATGTCAGACTTTTAGCCAAAGTTGGCTGGTGAATGTCAGACATTGGCCCTTGGATAGGTGATAAATGTGTCATGACTTCAAACCATGGCTGTGTGACAAATGTCAGACTGTAATCCATGGCTGTGTGATGAATGTCAGACTTGTAGCCAAAGTTGGCTGTTCAATATAGCACAGGGGTTGATTGTTCAATATACTAGTACAGAGGTTGATTGTTCAATATAATAGTACAGGGGTTCACTGTTCAATATAGTGCAGGGGTTCAGTAAGGCACAGGGATTGATTGTTCAATGTGGCACAGGGGTTGATTGTTCAATATAGCACATGGGTTGATTGTTCAATGTAGCACAGGGGTTGACTGTTCAATGTAGCACCGGGGTTGATTGGTCGATGTAGCACAGGGGTTGATTGTTCAATATAGCACAGGGGTTGATTGTTCCATATACTAGTACAGGGGTTCACTGTTCAATATAGTTCAGTCAAGGGCGTAGACAAGGGGGGGCTTGGGGGGGCTTCAGCCCCCCCAAATATTCACGTCCGGCAAAAAAAAAAAAAAAGAACAGAAGAAAGAGAAAAAAAGAGAGAAAAAAGGAAAGAAAGAAAGAAAGAATGAAACAGAAAGCAAACATAGCAGAGAAGTATATGTTTAGCTTGTCACCATCTTCTCTAGCCAAGTCAACGTACATCACGTTGCTCTGTACAGAGCTTTGCGATGTAGTTGAATTGGCTGGTGAAGATGGCTTGTCACATATCTTTATCAATTGTTGCATATTACAGGGGAAGTAAAATTATCATCAACAATGCTTACCAGAAGGGTTAGACTAATTGCAATCGGTCAGAGAACAACGCAACAGTTTGGCGATATCAGACTCAAAGACCCCGTGTGATTTTCTCCGAGAAACGAATAATGTGCTCCAATTCAATCACATATCGCCCATTTGGACAAAAAAGGTCAACACGTTGGCTGAAAAGATTTATTCATAACTTTTTCACTATAAACTTTTTTTTTGATTGAGATCCCAGTCATTTGTTGAGTATTTATTTATTCACAAACGAGAGATACGAACTCTCGAATATTTTCACGGAGAAACCCTAGAAATACAGGTTAAACATCTAACCCAGACACAAAGTCACTATTTAACTGGTGTAAATTTGAAGAATGTGGATAATTTTCTCGACTATTCCGAGAAAGGACCACTAAGCTTAAATTTTTGATAAGTTTGGCAACTTCAGAATGAACATCAGAACTCATGCGGTCAATTTTTGATAAGTTTGGCAACTTCAGAACGAACTTTAGAACTCATGCGGTCAACCACGCATCAATGCACCGGCCCTGCTATCTAGGCAAGATAGTATTGTCTAAGAAATAACTTGAATTATAGTGCAAACTCCGGATTGAATGATCATTTCACCTTGTATATCACGTAGTGATCGCAACTGTTATAGGATATTTTCGCCCAAAAAAAAGTTCAACTTTTACAATCTTTTACCGCTCAAATGCTCCCAGTTAGCGCCAATTTACCATCAATTTTCAAAAAAAAATCTACGCTGCGAGGGGGGATACCCCCTCTCAGACTCCCCCCCCTAAGCCCCCCCAAACTTCTCCACTTATCTACGCCCTTGTCAGTGGATGGTTGAGTGCATGGGCACGGGTTCCCGTTGCTTCAATGCATTTCGCTGAGAAGAAACAGGAACTTGATAATGCGATGTCTAGCACTGTAATATTCTTGTCTTTATTGCATCGTGTAAACATCATGTCTGTGTCTTGTGTGCTGTCCTCAGTGTTTTATAGGGTGGATGTGGGTACGTGTCTGGTTCCGTGCCGCTTCAAAGATTTCTTCTTTGGAGTAGCAGGAACGCAACTTGGCTGGGTGGTGCTTGGTTGGTTCGTCGCAATATAGCTGAAATACTGTTTAAAGCGACGTTAAATTCTATTCACTCGTCTTTATTGCATCGTGTAAACGTCCTGTCTGTGTCTTGTGTGCTGTCCTCATGTTTTATTTGGTGGATGGGGGTGTCTGGTTCCATGCTGCTTCAAAATTTTTTTCTTTCAGTAGCAGGAACGCAACTTGGCTTGGTGGTGTTTAGTTGGTTCATCGTGATATGACTGAAACAATGTTGAAAGCAACGTTACTCCTATTCACTCACTACTCAATAGAGTGCAGGGGTTGACTGTTCTGTATAGCACAGCGGTTGACTGTTCAATATACATGTAGCACAGGGGTTGACTGTTCAGTATAGCACATGAGCTGACTGATCAATATAGCACAGGGGTTGACTGTTCAGTATTGCACAGGGGTTGACTGTTCAATATAGCACTGGGGTTGATTGTTCAATATAGTGTAGGGGTTGACTGTTCAATATAGTGTAGGGGTTGACTGTTCAGTATTGCGCAGGGGTTGACTGTTCAATATAGCACAGGGGTTGACTGTTCAATATTGCACAGGGGTTGACTGTTCAATATAGCACTGGGGTTGATTGTTCAATTCAGCACATTGGAATTGGGTGTTCAGTATAGCACATGAGCTGACTGATCAATATAGCACAGGGGTTGATTGTTCAATATAGTACAGGGGTTGGTTGTTCAATATAGCACAGGGATTGACTCTTCAATATAGCACAGTGGTTGATTCAATATAAGACGGGTTGACTGTTCAATACACAAGTACAGGGGTTGACTGTTCAGTTTAGCACAGGGGCTGACTGTTAAATGTCACTGGGGTTGACTTTAATATAGCACACTAGGGTTGACTATTCAGTATAGCTCATGAGCTGACTGAACAATATAGCACAGGAGTTGACTGTTTAATATAGCACAGGGGTTGACTACAATACAGTGTTCGAATTTAAGAAAAATTTGAACCAGTCCGCCGGACTGGTGAGCCAAAAATGTAACCAGTCCGCAAATATTTTTACTAGTCCGTTAATATTAAACAAAAGATGATCTGGGAACATTTGTCATCAGTTTGTTATCTGTCATGGTTGCTACTAAATAAGAAATCAATAATTGTGCATTTCTTGAATTTCTTGAG
>JAVTVY010034813.1:0-14146 GCA_036873755.1 Hanleya hanleyi | reverse complement strand
TACCTGTAGAAGAGTGTCAAAGCGAGGTTAGAGAGGAATGTGCTTGTAGTCGAGTGTCGGAGAGTTAGTAAATCACATGCGTCATCCTCTTGACCATGCATGGTGACTACTGAATACAGCCATGATTTTTGCGGGTAAACCATACATCAGCGAAAGAAAATCTGACACACTACATTATCTGGCATGTAGTCTTTCCGTGTGCAACACTTCTACGTTCATACTCCATGTAAGAATCACGAGACAATGCATACAATAGCCAAGTCTGGGACAACAATGTGTCTGGATTTGAAACTTTTCAGCCGCACAAAAACTCAGACAATAGTTTCTGGGATTAACAGATATCTTGGGAAGGTTTATTTACATACATGCACATGTGTAAGTGACATGCAATTCTATAAGATTTCTTGGTTGAATAGAAACTTTGCAAAGAAAATATATCTTGCTTGCATCAATAAAGCAACAAGTATTCGGTCTATATCAGTTATTTCTTTGTAGATAGCATTTCTTTATTTCTGAAACAAAAATATGCTTTTGCCTTTCCTTCAATCCATCACTTTGGGGGAAATGATTTATTTTCTTTTTATCATTGTGGGACACAGTTTAGTAGTTTGTCTCCAAATTAACTGTCTTTTTCACATATCGCATTCACTACTGCGTCTTGTAGCTGTTGCTGAAGACAAAAAATACTTTCCATTCTGTCGCTGTGGAGAACGACACTTTCTATTCTGTCATTCTGTCACTGAAGAAAATTAAACTTCTTTCATTCTGTCGTCCGCCAAAACTGTCGTGGTGGCCTTGTACAAGATTATACTGTCTTTCATCTGTCACTTCATGAAAAGGGTGTTTCCATTCTGTTGTCTGTCGCTGTAGAAAACTAGATTGCTAATTTCCGTTCTGTTCCTGTAGAAAAGAGACTTTCTATTCTGTCACTGTAGAGATAGAGACTTTCCATTCTGTCGTGTTGTCGCTTAAGAAAAATAGTCTTCCATTCTGTCGTCCAAAACTGTGGTAGCCTTGTACAAGTATCTGTCATCTCAGGAAAAGAGTGTCTCTGTCGTTTTGTCTCTGTAGAAAAAGAGACTGTTTATTTCCATTCTGTCGTTTGTTAATTTCCATTCCGTGGTTCTGTCGCTGTAGAAAGAGAGACATTAATTTCCGTTCTGTCGTTGACGATAAAAATACCTTTCGTTCTGCCGCTGTAGAAATAGACGTGCACGGTTTTCATTCTGTTGTGATATTGCCTCGTTCAAGAATATATTGCAATCTGTCACTTCGGGAAAAGAGTGTTTCCGTTCTGTCGTTTTGTCACGACTTAATTGTCACGACTTAATTAATTTCCATTTTGGCGTGAAAAGTGAAAGGAAGAGTGATGTTAATTTCCGTTCTGTCTGCTGAACGTGACGTTGAATCCAATTCTCGATTTCTCTCTCTTTCTCGGTTTCTTCCTCTCCCTGTCTGTCGTTCTGTCACGAACCATTTTCTCTTTGTAGAAAAACTTAAAGAGACTTTCTAATCTATCATATTGTCGCAGCTTCCATTCTGTTGTTGTGGTATTGCCATATAGAAAAATGTAGTTTCCTCAAACTGCCACTGCAATCTGTCGGGTTAGGAAAGAGTGTTTCCATTCTTCGCTGTAGAAACCTAGACTTAATCTCCGTTCTGTCGCCGTTGAAAAGAGACTTTCCATTCTGTCGCCTAAGAAAAAGGCAGTCTTTCCATTTTTGTCGGTGTGCTGTTGCCATGCACAAAATCTATTGTCTTTAATCTGTCACTTCAGGAAAAAGAGTTTCTCCATTCTTTCTACAAGAATTTAAGCACAATGTACATGTGTGGATAGTAATAAGCCTGTGTTGTCCTTCACATTAATGATTCATCCTTGTACATCCTTGGCCATGTTAATCCAAGATGTCGAGGAATCTCGTATCACATTTGGAACAAAAGCTTCGCAAAACCATTCTTGGGGTGACGATAAATGGAGCTAGTGTGAAATATGACATCGATGGCATGAAGAAACTTAAGATTGGTGTGGATTTTACTGAACAAAGACGACCCATGCATGGTATAGATGCCAAACGACAGACAGGTGAAGATCTCACAGCCACGTGGTTGGGCGATCAGGGGAACGATGTGGAGAAACTGGGGAATCGTGACGAATCCATGGGGTATCTTGTCGTTAACCAGAGGTATCTAACAGCCAGATACCCATTCCGGCATCATAGTGAATCCTCTGGGAAATCGTTCTGAAACCCAAGGGAAACTACCCGAGGACCAGGGGTCTCTAGCGTCTGGATACCCTTTTTTGTCGTCATGGTAAGTCCCCTTCTTCTCCCAGTGTATAGTTTCCTCCAACTGTCGCCTTAGGAAAAGAGTTGATTTTTTATAAATACTGCTTCCAGTCTGTGTTTCTCTCGCTTTAAAAAAGACACCATATATCCATTGTGTTATTCAGGTATGGCCTTTTATAGTCTCCTGTTTTTTTCTACACCAAAGCCTGTCGCACCTTGCCGTGTTTTCTTGCATGAAGTATCGATCCATCATGTAGACTCATTTGGTGATCAACGATTTCCTCTTGAGGACGTTCTCTGATAGCTATTCGATGCAAAACAAACGAAAACTTCTCGTGTATGCAATGAGTTCATTTTATTTCTCGTTTAAAAGGATGTAAAAACGTGTTTAAAACAGATATTTATATAAATAGTATGTAAATATTTTAACTGAATTGATCAATACCGATGGACTGGAGAAAGAAGGGAGATCGAGAGCTTTCGATTTCCCGAATGCGAAAACAAACTGTCGATTGTTAATGAAACTGAAAATTTGATATCAAACTGCCGATTTCTTTCTTATTTCTTTTCTTTTCCATGTAGTGAAAGTTCTTCTTTGCATCTCTGTAGCTTTTTTTAGACAACACTGTTGTCCAGGATCCTTTGGATCGAAGGTTGGGGCGGCCCTCAACTGCTATAGCTTTATATTTGGCCGTGGACTCGTCCTTCGACTCTCCATTGTTGAGTCTGACGAGAACGGGAGACAGTCTGTAGTTGGGCGTTTGCTGATCCTGCGAGCTCCTGTTATTATCTCCGAACCGTGCCCTGGTACATGGTACTGGGATCTTGGACGCCCTCTGACCCTTGCCTACTTTTGGTGATTTTTCTTGTTGAACTGGCTTTGATGAATTGAGAGTCTGTGTCGATACTGGAGAAAAATCAAGTTTGATAAGTTTTAAAGGTCAGGTCAATATGAATCATCTTATTTATAGGTCTTTGTTATCGTATTAATACCCCCCCCCCCCATCATGCATGTTCTTGGGACAAGGCGGGTCCTTCCGCAAGCCGTTTGGGCATCGCGAAGGACGCCTCGCGAGGGACGATGCAAATTACAAGCATCAGCGTTTACTGGATAACAAATGCCGAGGTCACTGGCATCTTCATATTATACGCCACCATTCACGTTCATTTTCATGTGTTCATAATATCACGGTATTCCTAGTTCTTAAAACAAGAAAACCAGAATTAACATAATTACTGACGATGAGTCCCAGGGCCGTAGCCAGGATTTACTGAGGGGTAGTTCGCCTTCACTCCAAAAGGGCACATCAGGGGGTTCGCTGTATGGGAAAAGGGGCAAATAGGGGGTTCGCTTCAGTGTTTGAAAGGGCATTTATATGAGAAAAATATATAAAATTTCCGAAAGGGGGGTTTTCCCGAACCCCCCCCCCCCAAAAACCCTGGCTACGGGCCTGATGACGTAGAACTATATTGACAAATACTGAATTACAAATGTCTTTGTATACTTCTTTATTTTAGATTTCGTACCTGAAATGAGTAGGCTACTTTGCTGATTAAAAAGTTGTGTTATGAAAAAGGTGTTAGTCGGTCCTTTCATTTTGTCGACACTTACCATTTCTAAACCTGGAGTATATACATGCGGAGAACAACAGACGCCAGAAAAGGAACAGTACCATCAAAATAGCGGCATCACCGAGAGAGAGCTTGAATGTCTGTCCTGACGTATCCTCTGATGTCACAATAGTTCTGTAAATGTAATATCACAATAATTCTGTAGATGTAATGCCACAATAGTTCTGTAGATGTAATGTCACAATAGTTTTGTAAACGTAACACATTTCAAAGCTTTAAACGAAAGCTGAAAGAATCTCCAACGAGAGGTCAGCTCCAGAGTAATAAAGAAGTTGTTAAAATAGCCTTGTGTGAAATAGAAATATTATCGGCAATGTTTTCTGCCAGATATATAAGCGGTGCATTACATATAATATCATTGGAATTAAGATGAGTGAGTAGGATTTAACTTTTTTTCAGTCATATCACGACGGTGCCTACATGTGACAGAACACGAGTGTTCACAGTTCCTATTATCCTGGACACTGACTGATCAGCCCAGCCAGTACATGCAGCACCCGGTCACCTATCCAAGTATTGACCGAGCTCAGCGCTGCTTAACCCTATCTGGCCTGGGCTTTTTGGGACCTGTCCAGGCCTGGGGGGGGGGGGCCGAAATGGCCCCCCCTAATTATTTTTCTTACCCCTTGAGCTAGGGGGCTGAAACTTATTACACTATACCCCTGGGTCAAGCTCTACCAGAAAATGTAAAAAAATCCAAGATGGCCGCTTTGATGACGTCATTTTCAAAAACGACATTTTTTGGTCGATTTTTCGGTCAGATTTTTCGAATTTTTTATTTTTGCAATTTCTCCACAAAAACTGTACGAAAAATTAGCAAATATTAATGTGATATGAAATAAAATATTTTTTGCCCACTTTTCATTGCGGAAAAGCAGAAATTTTGAAGAAATTTGACAAAAACATCACTTTTCTGGTACCCACGTGGCCGCCATCTTGGATTTACCCATGATCCTCTGCTCGGGGAGTTATGCAAATAGGCTCAAAATGACCCCAATAAGATAAACTATAAAGTCACGGAGTTTCAGCTCTTCATTTTTTGCCGTTCCGGAGATAGTGCAGAAAGTTTGGTAGGGGGGGGCCATAATGGCCCCCCCCCCCCAGGCCAGGTAGGGTTAACTTCGGTGATCTGACGAGAACCGGTGTGCTCAACGTGATAGATGATTTAACATTCATAGGTGAGCCGCAATTCGCGTAACATTCCAGAAAAAGTCCATCACTAAACATTTGAAAAATCTACATTTTTGAGAATCAGTTTAAGTGTGTGTGTGGGTGTGAAAGTGTGTGTGTTTCTTATACCTTACCAGAAGTCTGTATTTTATCAACTTTGATATAGATAATTGCCCGTTCACTAGCCCGTTGTATTACTTATGATCTGACAGCAAAAATAATAAGATATAAGCCAAATGTCTAAATAATCAGAAACTCTCAGTTATTGAGCCGAAAACCTAAGTTTTCTAACAGATAACACATCGAAACGAAAACCTAGGTTTGGCCTTCCATAAACGTATAGAATATAGTTTACTCAACCAGACATAACCGTACAATTACTAACCGACTGTCTTGAAACTAACCTGTACTGGTAAATGAGACCGACGGATAAACCAGTGAATCCCAAAACATCCAATAAATAAATGAACATCACTTTTTCATTCAAAGAATACCAAATCCAGTACAGATCACACACCATATGCCACCTTTAAGTGATAATTTCAGCGACAATGATGAGCGAGCTTAGCCAATGCGGACGTGTGACTGCTGGGAGTTGCTAAGACGTCTACATCGTCCGGCAAGTCTGAGATATGTTTATGACGTCGATGACATATTTGGCGTCATTGGAATGGCCAACGTCGATGGTTCCCGATTCTCATTGGAGTCTACTTTAGAGTCTTCGCAAAAGAACTGAAAAGAACAGTACAGCCAATGGAATCTCCACCCAATATGCCTTCTTTATAACAAATCATCATCCATCAATTTGCTGGAATGGTGCCTCACAATAGTAGTATTAGACAATAGGAGATTCCGCGCCACAGGCGTCAGTGACGTCACAAAGATATTCGCGACCTGTCCCACGACGGAGGCAAAAGACGTATACCGGTACGCCAATGGAGGAGGGCTCACGTTTTGCGTTTTTGGTCAAAGATTCGTCGCTTATATAATTGTGTCACTTGTCAGGAAATTGTTTTCTCAGATGGAAAAGTGATGTTGGTCTATTTATTCGATGTTGTGGGGTTTACTGGTCTGGCCATCGGCATCGCCAGTTACCATTTCAGGTTAGTATGTATTGTTAGTGGTATTGCTTCGGCTTCGGGGATTATCATCCTCTGTTATGCATGTCTGTATACTCCGTACTTCCGTACGGCCGGCAGGACTGTTCAGCAATCTAGGTAAACCAAGATGGTAAATCAGGGGACTACCATCTAGATTAACGCTATGAAAACTTCGTGCAAAGTGTTCGCCGATATTCTACGAGATCCCATAATGAGCCAATCACGACCATTTCTACATTTTCTCTCTGAAAATGATTGACGTTTACTTCACGGAGATTAACATCTCCGCACTGCACAATCTTTTGATATTTTCTACCCCTAACAAAGCCAAACTTTTCGGCGGGAGTAAACTCTTTGATCTTAACGGTATTCCACGCACACTATCTGGAAATGATGCCATATTTGGATACTGTTTCAGGATAATGTTTTTATATCAGACCGCGTGCTGCCATGTGTAATTACTGTGGGCGTGATTTTGAAATTGTTTCAACAAGCTATCCACCTGATTGGCTAACAATAGTAGTTTCAAATTCGCACGGGATTTATATAGGGCTGAATTCAGATATAGTATTTCGTGATATTATATCCGAGTTTACTGAGATTGGGCTGTTCAGAATATTACTGGAACTGTCAGTTTAACCACCCAGCCAAGTTGAGTTCCTGCTACTTCAAAGGACAAATCTGTGAAGCAACATGGAACAAGACACCGTCCATCTACCTTATAAAACACCGAGTACAGCACACAAGACACAGACGGGACGTTTACATTGGTGCTATAAAGACAATTTTACAGGGCTAGACATCACATTATCACGTTCCTGTTACTTTTCAGCAAAATGCATTAAAGCAACAATCCCGTGTCCAACAGAAAACAAAACGTGAAAGAGTATATTACGTATTAGTTGATATATATTTTGGTTCCAGCACTGTATTCGCCTTCTGACGTGTCCGATGTTTCATATTTACAGAAGAACCGTCACGACAGGAGGAGATCCAAATATCAGCCACATAGGAGAAATCGCTGTTATACTGACGGTAGTTTTGATTGTCTGGCGTCTGTTATTCTTGAGATGTATATACCCAAGATTTAGGCATGGTAAGTATGAACAATATCTAGTCTTAAATATAACATGAATATTTATTTGTAAGATCGAGGGCAATAGGAGTGGCCATGTTTGAAGTCCAGTCGATAAAAAAAAAACACGCTATCAAGTAGGACAATACTCATAGCAAACGGAAAAGGAATTGGAAAAGGAATTCAAGCATAATTGTTCATGCTAGAATCATTGGTAAGAATGGTTGGTTACTTACTTACTTACTTACTTTACCATGTTTACTTACTTGCGTTGGGGCAACTAGAAGGCATAATGCCTATAACGCCCACCTTGTCGCACTCTCTCGAGGTAGATACTGTATGGGGGGAGCTAAAATCTGTCTCGTACTGTATGCAACGTGTATATTTTCCAAATGCTGTTTTAAACATGTTCACACTGGTTGCATTAACCGCCTCAGCTGGTAGCGAATTCCAGAAGTTGACGACTCGAACAGCAAACACATTTTGTTTGATTTTTAATCTCGACTGAGGCTTGAGAATCTTCGTATCGTGTCCTCGAGTATTACTACTGTCTCTCATTACAAACAGCGTGGTGGGATCAATATCATCCAAACCATTTAGGATCTTGTGGACCTGTATCATATCTGCTCGTAACCGTCGGTAGCCTAATGATGGAAGATTTAGAACACGTAGACGATCCTCGTATGACAGGTTAGACATACCCATTATGATCTTAGTTACTCTGTGTTGGACTCGTTCCACTTTCCGCATATCACGGACGAGACTAGGATGCCAGACCACATTTGCGTATTCAAGGTGTGGGCGAACCAGTGTTTTATACAGTGGGATAATGACTGTCTTGTTACGACTTGCGAAGGTTTTCTTAATCAATCCTGCCAGTCTATTCGCCTTATTGCTCACTAAATCTGTATGGATGGAGAATAATTTCAACGTTTCATCGAATGTTACTCCTAAGTCCTTTTCTTCGTGCACCACGCTTAATGTTGTTGAGATACCTGCATGTGTCATAGAATGCTCATATCTAGTATGAGGGACTTGCACAATACCAACTATCCAATCAGATTCTGCGATTGCCACTTCCTGTTTGATGATTTTCAGTTCACCAATCAACTGACAGAACTAGCACTAGCCACAACTGTTCCCATCAATAATGCCTGCGGTTGATAGTCACAAGCGACGAGTATGGATCTCCGTGTGCTATAATCCGTACCGTATAAATATTTAAAATGATGCTCCTTACCGGTTATTTTTTGGAAGCTAATTCCTTCTCCTCCACGCTTGTCGCTTTTATTAAATTTCCCATTGCTAATGATCAGATGTACACGATCCGTTTTCACAGCGACCCCGACCTCCCCATATTACGGCAGACGACATGTTGCGCATGTCTGTCCACTTGCGCATGCATGGTGGCCAAAAATAAACAACATGGCGTCTAGCGTAATGTGGGGGAGGTCGAGGTCGCTGTGAAAACGGCTCGTGTACATCTAATCATTAGCAATGGGAAATTTAATAAAGCGACAAGCGTGGAGGAGAAGGAATTAGCTTCCAAAAAATAACCGGTAGGGAGCATCATTTTAATATTTATACGGTACGGATTATAGCACACGGAGATCCATACTCGTCGCTCGTGTACATCTGATCACCAGCATTGGGAAATTTAATAAAAGCGACAAGCGTAGAGGAGAAGGAATTAGCTTCCAGAAAATAACCGGTAAAGAGCATCATTTTGAATATATATACGGTACGGGTTATAGCACACGGAGATCCATACTCATCGCTTGTGACTATCAACCGCAGGCATTATTGATAGAAAAAGTTGTTGCTAAACAAGCACATCTGTTTTAACTTCTGCCATTGGAAGATGCTAACCTTTGCAGCCTTTGTTGTCAATCATTCAGGCTAAGTTGATGTTTTATTCAATTATCGAAAGATACACTAGATGCAAAATAGGTTCGGAGCAGCTTCAAACATCATTTCAGATTTCGTGCTGTATTAATTTAGGTTGAATATTATTCTGAACTATTTTTCTTCAGTTCCGAAGCCAATCTCTAATTCAACACAGCCAACAAAGCAAGAGGAAGGAAGACAAGGAGGCAGAGAAAAAACGACTCCCCAGAAATACCCGAAAACCCGTCCCCGCCCTGAGGTGAAACCGAAGCCCAAACACAGGCGGTATCTTGACACAGCATCCGTCAACCGAGTGGGATCAAAATCCAAAGCAGTAGCAGTTGAAGATCGTCAAAACGTTCGCCCCATAGGTCCATGGACAACAGTGCTATCCAGAAAAAGCTACAAAGATGTCAAGAGAAACTTCCGTTTTTAACAAAAGAAATAAAGCAGAAATCGGGAGTTTAATATCAAATTTTCAGTTTCATTAACGATCGACATTTTTTTATGAATATGGAATGATATACAGCAAATTATTATATCTTTAACTGATATGTATCGACATTTTAACGGTTACAGTAAGATAGACAAAACACAATTATACTTATTTCAGTCTGGCTCCCATCCTTGGTTCTTCTGAACAAATAATAAAATAGTAGACAGTTTGCAAAAATATGTATTTTCTTCTTTCTTCGACCGAAGTAATACCGGGAACTTCTCATGTTAATCTTGCTTTGCAATGCCAGTTCACTCATTAGGAGTGTTAACGTATTCGTGACATGATATTTTACCGTCAACGAAGTCAGTTAAATTATCATGATACAATGATTAACATCGTTAAATTAAACTATCTCGACACAATCATTAACCTCGTCAGTTAAACTATCTTGACACAGTGATTAACATCGTTAGTTAAACTATCTTGACACAATACCTAACATCGTCAGTTAAACTATCTTGACATAATGATTAACATCGTTAGTTAAACTATCTTGAAACAATGGTTAACATCGTGGGTTAAACTATATTACAGCAATGACTAAAATCGTTAGTTTAACTATCTTGGTACAATCATTAATATCCTCAGTTAAACTATCTTAAATATCAACAGTTTAACTATATTGAAACAATGATAAACATCATCAGTTATACTATCTTGAAAAATTACTAACATCGCCAGTTAAACTTTCTTGACACAATAACTATAACATCGTCAGTTGAACTGTCTTGAAACAATCATTAACAACGTGAGTTAAACTATCTTAAAACAATGACTAAAATCGTAAGTTAAAGAGCCTTGAGACAATAATTAACATCGTGTGTTAAACTACCTTGAAACAATGATCAATATCATGAGTTAAACTATCTTAAAACAATTACTAAAATCGAAAGTTAAAGTATACCGACGCAATCAATAATATCCCCCAATGATTAGCACCCTGAGTTAAAAATATAAAACATAGTGGGTTCAACTATCTTGACACAATGACTAGCATCGTCAGTTAAACTCAGGGGCGTCGTTAGGGGGGGGGGGGTCGTCCGGTGCGAACGACCCCCCCTTGGAGGCGCCAAAAAAAACAGAAGAAAAAGCCAAAAAAAAAGCAAAAAACAAAAACAGAGAAAACAAAAACAAAAACAAAACAAAAAAAGCAAAAGGGAAAAGAAATAAATAAAAAATGTCCGTCTCCAGGCACGTAAGCATGTTTCGTTCCAGTAGTGACGCGTCAGTTCGCTCAACAATGGGTTTACCACGACTTTAAGTTTTATGGTAATAAAGTAGATTATGAAAGAGCCGTAGCTCTGTTCATGGACCCTTGGCGGATACTGCAGGGGAACCCTCGACGGATAAAGCAGGCGAATTTACTATTCAATTAATCATTAACACTAACTCGTGTGTCTTTTTTCCTTCTGCTCGATGCGTGTGGATTTGATAATGAAGCATCGGCAGCCTCGGTCTACCGTCGGCGAAGTGCAAAACGGGCAATAAACTGAAAGTTATATGTATAAGCTTTGCTGAAGGCTAAACTACATTCGTGATACTTCATTTCCGGAAAATATATCAGTTTAATTTTTTTTCTAGTCAGTATTTTACCATGGCCACGTTTTAATGAGTGATATTAGTTTCATTTTTCTAGTCAATATTTCACCATGGCCACGAGATATAATCCATAATACACAGTTTGATATTCTACACAATATTATTGTGATATTTTCAGCAAAAGTTTAATGTCCACAGTCATGAAATGACATATGGATCGGAAAGTGATCTGATGATGTTTAGTTTTAATCATTTTAATCATTTTTAGTTTTAATCATTTTAACATGGTTACAGTGGCGTCGGAAGCGGAGGGGCCAGCCCCCCCCCCCCTCACTTTTGATTTAGGGGGGGGGGCGAATATCTTTCTGGCCACCCACTTTTCAGCATCCCTAACTGAGCATTCCCCCACATAAAAATTACAGATAGAGTGCTTCATATATTCTTCAATATCGATGCGGGTTTATGCGAAACAAATGTGAAAATAGAATCATAAATCTATATACATTGTGTTCCGATTTGTTTCCGGGAAAACGGGTAAAACGCATCTCCGGCAACCGGAGACCCCGGAGCTTCCGGGGCCTAGGCGGCCCCTGGACCCTCGCCTGTCAGGCTGTGACGATCGCTCAGCTTTGTGTAAATGAATCGCTATCATATTGGTTCTAATGTTCCATGATGTAAAGGTATTCGGGTTTTTTTATGTGTTCTTTTTATGTGATAAATATAACTAAACAGTCAAATGGATTCAGGCATGAATTATGATTTTTTTCAATATCGATGAGTGCTTATAAATGCGAAACATACGTGAAAATAGAACCATAAATCTGCATACATTACGTTCGAATTTATTTCTGAGAAAACGCTTAGAACGCGTCTCTGGAGATCTGGAATTTCGGAGCTTCCGGGGCCTAAACGGCTCGTGGGTTGGGCTGTGAGGATTCCTTGTTTTATCTTTGTGTGAATGAATCGTATCTGTAGGCATATTGGTTTCCCTCCCAAGAACTATAAGTCATCGTTTTGTATGTTTTAAATATAACTAGAACGTCAAATGGATGAAGGCATGAGGTGCGATGTTTTCAATATCGATGCATATGCTTATAATTGCGAGAAAAAAATCGTGAAAATAGAATCATAAAGTGCATGCAGTATGATCAGTTTTATGTCCGGAAAAACGTTCAGAACGCATCTCCGGCTATCTAGGACCCCGGAGCTTCCGGGGCCTAGGCGGCCCCTGGACCCCCGCCTGTTGGACTGTGATAGTGGTCCCCCACTTTCAATTACGTTCCGACGCCACTGGGTTACCCTACGAGGTATATAGGCCCAAAGCGTTATTATTGTGTTTTCAAGATGACAAGAGAATAAAATATAATACTGATATTTGACAAATGACGTGTTAGTTTAATTGTTGGAAATCGCTCAGAATGCATTTCAGGCCATCTAAGGTCTCACAGCTGTATAATATAACCCTAAATCTGCATACATTATGTTCAGATTTAATTCCGGGAAAACGCTTAGAACGCATCTCCGGCGCTCTAGGACCCCGGAGCTTCCGGGCCCTAGGCGGCCCCTGGACCCTCGCCTAAAGTGCTATGATAATCGACCCCCCTTTGAAAAATCCTAGCGACGCCCATGAAGCTATCTTGACATCATGATTAACATTGTTAGTTAAACTACCTTGAAACAATGGTTAGCATCGTGAGTTAAATTATCTTGAAACAATGATCAATATCATGAGTTAAACCATACTGACACAAGTGTAACGAAAGTGCAGGTTGACAACGACCCCTTTCATAAATCACAGCTTCTGAATGTGCATTCCACACCTAAATGATGTGCGGCTAAAAACAGGCATGGGTTCGAATCTTCGGCCACAAATTGATGTAAAATCTTTAACAAAAGCCCTGTAAAAGTATATATTTTCTAAATGGGCACACCCGTGCCATTATTTCAGAAGACTTGTGAGCTATTGAAATTGAATAGAAAATACGTACAATCCTCCTTAAACCTTCTTCAACTTTTCTGAAAAACTCCATAAAATATATGAAAATGTGTCAAATTCTACCCGCAACCCAGAGAAAACGTATGAAATGATTTTCTTTTTATGTATGTTAAAGTGTTTCCCGTCCAAGAGAACAATTTAAAATGGAGAAAAAAACAGGGGGTCGACCTACTCGTTTTTTGTAAAATTTTATCGCCATAAAGGAATCATCATTTTCGCTTCCCGAAAAAGTGCGGATTTTGGCCCGCCAGATATTCAATTCCGGACACGATTGACTCTGTAGTGGCGAGTGGGTGCGATAAACAAGCAATTGTTATATCCTCGTTTGAAGAAATGGTTACGTCCAGCAGGATGATACTATAGATATCAGCTAGTAGAAAGGTAAGAAGAATTACCATGCTGTCAAAATCGGGCGTCCTTCCTTATTATAAAATTAGGGAGGGGCCATTTGTGCGAAACCGTGGCCTAGTGTGGAGTGCACCCTTACGTGACTATGTGAAATCGAAAGTGATATTGTGTTTATGTGTGCGGTTCACTTACCTTGTGGAATCCAACGCTGTAATTTTCCTAGAATGACCTATAATAATCCGGGAGACGGACAATGCCTCGAAATCCCGGTGAAGTTATCTCAAACGATCAGTTTGGACGGTGGAAGAGACCCTGGTGAGCTACTCGCTTCGCTGTGGATGACGTCAGTCAGGAATCCGGAAGTCGGTTTCAGTGAATATGCAGATTAGGGACAGTGAACTTTGCGGTCGTCGTATGAATTAACTAGAGAGAGTTGGAAGCTGAGATTTACCAGTTACGTCCAGTATGAATTATGGTTTGTTCCTCCATAGCCATATTTATCCAGCGAAGTCCAGATAAACTGATCGGGAAGTGTTGTGAGTGACAATAAAGAGGGCGCTGTCACTTTCGACGTCTGTCCCTACCTTTATCCACAGAAGAGCGGTAGCCCTATAT
>JAVTVY010034812.1:0-15518 GCA_036873755.1 Hanleya hanleyi | reverse complement strand
GTGCTATTCTCAAATAAACAGAACACAGACATCACGCTATCACTAGGAGGACAGAAAATCGAGTTTAAGAATAGTGTCAAATACCTAGGTATGATATTCGACCGAAAACTCACTTGAAAAGACCACATTGACCAATTAATTATTCGGTGTAACAAAGACCTGAACCTTATGAGGTGCGTATCGGGTACCAACTGGGGGCCAATAAACTTAGCTTAATCAAATTATATCAAACACTCATCAGATCCAAAATAGACTATGGTTCAATCGCGTATCAATCAGCATGCAAGACCCATTTGAAAAGAATAGACAGCATTCAGTATTCGGCCTTAAAAATAGCCACCGGGGCGTTCAAAGGAACTCCTTTATGTAGTCTACAAATAGAAACTAATGAAAACCCCTTACATTTAAGACGAGAAGAGCTGTCAATGAAATATGCAGGGAAAACAATAGCCAAGGGCGAAAGCCACCCATGCCACAACATTTTTGGCCCAAAAACCGAATACGAATTCCTAAAAACAAAATGGGGAAAAGACTCTGCACCACTCGGTTACACGATAGAACGATTATTCGAAGAACACGACATTCCAATCTCTCGTATCTCTGACACTGACAAGGTCAATAGACCACCATGGCAACTAATCACACCACACGTGGATACGAATATACATAGCCACATCACCAAACAGGACAACCCAGAGCATATAAGGGTCACTGCCCTCGAATATATTGATACACATTGGAAAAATCGCTTGAAAATATATACAGACGGCTCCAAAAACACAAGTCACAATACAGGTTCTGCATTCGTTATTCCAGAACTTGACATTCACGAAGGTTTCAAACTACCAGACAATATGTCTGTATACACCACTGAATTAGTCGCCATAATCAAGGCCCTCGAATGGGTTCTCCAGAACCGACCGGTTTCCACCGTTATTCTTATTGATTCCTTAAGCGGGCTGGTATCTATAGAGAACTCCAAATCCGACAGCAGACCTGACCTCATACACGAAATAGAAATTCTATGTACACAAATAAGAGACAATGACATTGACGCCATCTTAGCTTGGATTCCCGCCCACGTGGACATTAGGGGAAACGAAGCCGCCGATAGGACAGCCAAAGACAGTCTCACCAAAACTGCACCTGACGTGCATATAGGACTAGGAACCAAAGAACTGAATTCCATCATTAGAACCAGAATAGATAGTAAATGGGAAAAAGAATGGAACGAAGAAAACCGAGGTAGATGGCTACATAGTATTCTAGATAAGGGGAAAAGACAGAGTTGTGGATTCCAGCTAGACAGCAAACGTGACGACCGCATCATCACAAGATTAAGACTAGGCAAAACCGGACTTAAATCACATCTGTCCATGCTTCTGAAAAACACCTCACCACTCTGTACCGCATGCAACAATGTAGAAGAAACAATAGAACATGTCCTACTTGAATGCCCAAAACACTACCCACAACGCGAGGCACTTAGAAACGAATTAAAAAAACTCAACACTCCCTTAACATTACCAGCGATATTAAACCCTAAGCCCCCCATTAGAAAACAGGTATTCAAGTCCTTAATAAATTTTATCAAAACTGCTGGCTATTATTCCAGTATCTAACACTACCCCCGTGCATGCGCATCACTAACTATGTCAGCATTGGCCAAAATTTCTCTTTTGGAATAAAATATAGGCAATGTGGGCACCGGAGATACCATGTTCCGTGTGGGCCGGTTGCCACATTAGTCTCAAAAACCGGAGGCCAAGACCAATCAACATCCCTGCGACAATATTGGCCAAAATTTCTCTTTTGGAATAAAATATAGGCAATGTGGGCACCGGAGAT
Organism: Hanleya hanleyi; assembly: GCA_036873755.1. Classification (NCBI taxonomy): domain Eukaryota; kingdom Metazoa; phylum Mollusca; class Polyplacophora; order Lepidopleurida; family Hanleyidae; genus Hanleya; species Hanleya hanleyi. The sequence continues at coordinate 13,670 of JAVTVY010034812.1, read as the reverse complement.
ACCATGTTCCGTGTGGGCCGGTAACCACATTCGTCTCTAAAACCTAAAGGCCGCTACCAATTCAACAATCAAGGACATAAATCAGTAGCACACATCCAAGAAACAACCACGCACACGAATAATGTCACTCACAAAAATGAATACTAATTTCTTCAATTGTGTTCCCTTACCTCCAACCCTCGTTAACGAATGTTAACCGTCCGGTTTTCTAGCAGGGGCAGAAGACTGGAGGTTATATCAAGCATTCACATTTGGCCTTAATTATAATAATATTGTTATTTATAATATTTAGTACCTAATTAGTTATTGTTATTGTGTGACTTAGATCACGATAGTGCCAGTCGGTGGCAAAATATAACACCAGAAAACAAAAAACTACAAACTCTTCTATTCTTTGTAATACAGGCACAGAACACTGAAGAACACAGACGAGGAAGACCAGCATTAAAACAGAACACCGATGACGACAAATATTATAAAACAGCACCATGGTGGACAAGAGTAAAAACAGAAGACGGATGACAATCACAAGAATGCCAACATCGCCGCACAACAAGAAACGTCCAGAAACAGAACACCACATCCTAGACCACACCGACACGCTACCCCATAGATGACACCGAACAGACACCTTAACACAGAATATGTTCCTTTGACTTTCACGCAATATAGGACGTAGACCTGCCGTCCTGTGCCCCAATACACACTCCAAGCAATTGTTACAGGCACAGATTTCTGGAAGAACCCACCCGTTCCCATGAGCGCCGCTAGAAAAGTCGATCAGAAAAATCCTGAAGTCGCCCATGGTTCTCCCAGTTTTTTCTGGACGGCTTTGTGTGTACAAAGGGGTACCAAGACAAAGGAATCATACACGCGATTACAGTGAACTCACAATTACCAGAAAAACTTACCAAAAAAAAAAACAAAACAGAAAGAGACTTACGAACTTGTACATATAGCGATTCTTATTTACCTCTATTTATATCTCCTACTAATCTCTCATTGTTATTTATTATTTACCTATTTATTTATTTATTAACTTAGCGCTGGAAAAGATATTCAATAAACAAAGTAATGTACCGCGAAAGTCAAATAAAACATTGAGTTGATGGGCCGCGAAATCCGAATGGGAAGCGGCCCTTAAACTACAATTTCAATCAAAAACAATCTGAAGCCTGCTTTCGATGGTTTAATGGACACTGTGATCAGAACCAGAGATATTGAGAGGTATATCTATACAAAAAATAAGAATCTCTCTATCTTCGCTCAGAAGTGGGGTCCCCTGGCGTAACCACTAAGCAGGATTAACCTTTTGGTATCTTATGAATAATTGACTTAATATATCTTTTCCTTTTATTTTTTAACAGTTCGGTGGAGATAGCGTACGGTGAAATGTCGTTTCTTCCAAAATTGTTTTTTTTTTGTAATTGTGGATGCAGCGGCACGTGTGTGTATGTGTTTCTGTGTGTGTGTGTGTGTGTGTGTTGTCCTGTTCGTGTCAGCATGAAAAATGTTTTAGTTAAACTTGTCTATGTATATAAGTTAAGTGTACTGCTTCAATCAACAAAGAGCGCACTTTACTGATTGAATTATATTGGAGCTCACCGTACTGATTTAATTATATTAGAGCTCACTGTACTGATTGATTTATATTAGAGCTCACTGTACTGATTGAATTATATTAGAGCTCATTGTACTGATTGAATTATATTGGAGCTCACCGTACTGATTAAATTATATTAGAGTTCACTGTGCCGATTGAATTATATTAGAGCTCACTGTATTGATTCAATTATATTAGAGTTCACTACCGATTGAATTATATTAGAGCTCACTGTGCCGATTGGATCATTCGAGAGTTCACTGTACTGATTGAATAATATTAGAGCTCACTCTATAGATTGAATTAAATTAGAGCCCACCGTGCTGATTGAATTATATTAGAGTTCACTGTACTGATTGAATTATATTAGAGCTCACTGTACTGAGTGAATTATGTTGGAGCTCACCGTACTGAATGAATTATATTAGAGCTCACTGTACTGATTGAATTATATTAGAGCTCACTGTACTGATTAAATTATATTAGAGCTCACTGTACTGATTGCATTATGTTAGGGCTCACTGTACTGATTCAATTATATTAGAGTTCACTGTACTGATTGAATTATTTTAGAGCTCACTGTATTGAATGAATTATATTAGAGTTCACTGTACTGATTCAATTATATTAGAGTTCACTGTACTGATTGAATTATATTAGAGCTCACTGTACTGATTGAAATATATTTCGAGATCAATAAAAAGAAAGAAAAAAAACAACTCTGAGTCTCCGGTGTAAACCGTGAACCATCACACGTGAGGCACACCACATACCATAGGATGTATTTCCGTTCACATAGTCCTCGTTGTATTTTCCCTTATCAGGAGATAAAATATATATCAAAATGAACTTTCAACCGAATGCTTTATTTATATTTCATTATACATTTCTTTATTAAATTCATAGATTTACAAGCACGAGACTTTAAAACAATCAACCAAAGTTGGGTATATAAAAAAAGTCTGTATACAGGTTCGTCTATCAGTCCTTAAGTGTATAGAGTGCATTCAACGTGTAACATCTCTTTGCATAGTTGGTGGCGTTGTTGTTTCCCTTGTCTTTGTCTTTCCCCATCCCTTTTCTTTCTCTTGACTAGACGGTTTGTATTTGACCCCTTCTCGTACACATAGAACCGTCCAGAAAAACTAATAGAACAGCAAGTGTTCTGTAGAAATCTGTGCCTGTAACATTGCTCTGAAAGTTTATCATGGAACAGGATGACAGGCTTCATCTTATTGTTCGTAAAAGTAAAAGGTTCATATTCTAGTTTCATTTGTTTATTTGAGCGTCATGTCATTGGCGGCGGTGTAAACTCATTAAGTTATCCATACTTATAACGGCATAGATGTGAGAAGACAGATATATGTACCGGTTTATCGCTGTTGGTGTTATGTTCCCGTACATTTATATACGTTTCGCTATAACGATAAGATAGAAAATGATGTCAAAGATATACAGACGTGAGAACTTATTTTCGGGCGATCGGTCTGAGCAAGGGGTAGCCCACCTATCAACAATTTCGCGATGACCGGGGAACAGGGAAAAACGTTTAAACAAGCACAATTATAATTGCAAAATGAGCCTCTATAAATTCAAAATGTGATAAAATTCGACTTCTTCTGTGGTTGAGACGTTGCTTCTATGCCTGTAAATCCTCAGTTTCTGGTACAGTTTCAAACAAATAATTTAAAACCAAGGTTTGGTACTCAAACATGAAAATATTTGCAATGACGGTGGCGTAATAGAGATCCGTCTCTATCTGCTTTGTACCCATGAACCTAGAGCTAGAACCTTCGAATTTCAAAATTTGAATGTAGTTCTATCTTGCCTATACTAATCGCCTTTCACAATTTCATTTAACCCCCTAAGTTGCGTATTATTAACTCAGTCCTATCGTCGGTCCAATAAAGGAAAGTTGGGCCCAGCTGAGTCCCCATTGTTTTCTTTTTGTCACCTGTGAAAACCTCCAATGACGCCGATATAATACACTCACCGGCGCCGTCTGTATAAGCGTTACTCCCTGAGTCTAGGTCCCTTCCTCCAGACAGGAACCCAATCCAGACGACCGGTCACAGCGAGAGGAATGTGGGGCTTGAGTAAACTCGCTTTTGGTGGGAGGGTTAATAATACGCAACTTAGGGGGTTTTATTTATTGTACTTTAGCATGATGACAACATTACATGCAAGGGTAGCCCAAACAGGTGGCGAACACCTATACTAGTTGGGCTCCCGATAACAAAAAACAATATGTACATGAAGCGCAAACGTAATAAAATTGAAATAAACATAAAACTAGGATTAGTATTTAAGACAGAAAGATAAAAATGATAAACTATAGCATATGGCACCGTGGCATGCAGATAAAAACATGTACACATGAGATACACATAAAAATATAACGATTTAAAACAAGAGAACTAAAATACTAAGAAAGCACATTAAAGTGTAACATGGAAAGATATCACAGTTGATAACTGAAATGGTGAAAGGCGATTAGTATAGGCAAGATAGAACTACATCCACATTTTGAAATTCGAAGGTTCTGGTACTCACAAACATATTAAATTTGAACATTTACTCAATTTATTTCCACCCAACAAAACACGCAGAAGACTACAGAGGGGCCAGACCTGAAACAGCATACGAATGACCATAATAAGAATAAAAAAACAGCGCCCTGAGTGACAACGCCCCAGCAAGAGAACGTCCGAAAATAGAATAATTAACCCTATCCATTATTACTTAGTCTCCATTTACTGTCCATGATCGCACCGTACATTTACTCCAATGACTCTGATATAATACACTCAACGGCGCCGTATGTATAAGCGTTACCCCAAGGGTCTAGGTCCGTTCCCCCAGACTGGAGCACAAGCCAGACGACCGGTCACAGCGAGAGGAATGTGGGGCTTCAGTAAACTCGCTTTGAGAGAGAGGGTTGATAATACGCAACTTAGGGGGTTAAATTGTGAAAGGCGATTCGTATACGCAAGATACAACTACATCCACATTTTGAAATTCGAAGGTTCTAGCACTCACAAACATATTAAATTTGAACATTTACTCAATTTATTTTCACCCAACAAAAAAACGTACATTGCGTGAAAGTCAAAGAATCATAATCTGTGTTAAACAGTCGACAATCTCTGGTCTCTGATTTAATATTCTTTTTCTTGACGTTCTTTTCCTGGAGCGTTGTCACTCAGGGCGCTTTTATATTCTTTTTTTTTCGTCATCCGTAAGCTGTTTCAGCTCCGGTTCGGGTGAATATTGCATTAGTCACCACATAGAGACAGCTTAATATGTCAACAATGGAGGACAAACGTGTTCTGGCTGAGTAGTATCCACAAGCATCACTTGACGAGTTGTTTTAAATCCTTAATAAAAACAGTGTTTTCTTTCACCAAAACACTGAACTGTATAGAAATCTCTTAACTTGACGTCAGGTGTCGGTCCTCTTACATCCGAGGTAGTTTCGAGTTGAGATAACGTTCAACAGGGTCTCATTATTTCATCAATGTTCTAATGGATGGATTTATTGTTAACTACTTTCTAAAATAATTAGATTGAACTTCAATCTATCAGATTGAAATTAGTGACCAATCTTTTACTGGTTTGAAAATATTCAATCTAATAGATTTAAAACAATAAAATGCATCTGTTAATGACAGAAAAATGTAATGTATTAGATTGAAATTTACAATCTAATAGATGGCACATTCAATAGTGTAGCTAGATTGGTCACTAATTCCAATCTGATTATTTTAGAGAGTATATGTCTGATGAAATTAACATTTTCCCTCAAATTTATTATGTTGATAAACCCATCCAATATTAGTTGGACGTGACATTTCTTCAATTGACGGGAGTCATATTCTCTATCTCTGTATGTACAAACATTGGGTCAGTCTGTTGTGGTCAGTAATGCACTTATACTGTGGAATAACCTCAGTGGAGAAACCAGAGATGCCCCGAGTTATCCTTCTTTCATAAGACGATTGAGTCGCGACGATAAAAAATGTCCAAAATATTTCTATTCTGGGTCCAGAATCGGACAAGTACTACACGTCAAATACCGACTTCAGTGTAGCGAGCTTAACGCTCATAAATTTAATAGATTCATAGACGATTCTCCTGCCTGCAGCTGCGGCTTTCATTATGAAGACTCGAACCATTTTCTTTTACATTGCCGATTTTGCGACAAACTGTGCTGGACCATATACTGAACATATTGAATCCCCTACATGTATCCTATTATTCGGCAGTGATGAACTTAAGTTTGAAGTAAATGGAGCTATATTTTCAAAAGTACAACAATACTGGGTAGGTTCACATCGGTTTGTTACCTAACAACCTAAAATTCTAATTAATTATGCCGGAATGTTTGCCATTTACCATCCATTATTAATTAGCATCATATTTTAATCGTGCGCGTGTAACATTGTTGCTAGAAGAACGGTAGCTATTATGGTTTAAGTACACTAGCTAAAGTCCTACTCTTTCAACTTTTGGCAGTCACATTTTCTTTGTCAATACTTTATTAATTCATGATCAGTGTTATATTATCAATATTTTCTCTGTACTATCAATTTTGTTATATATATATCCAGCCATCTTGTCATATGTATTATATACACACGTTTTCGGGAGCGGCGTTTATATAGGCTAGCCCTGTTCGCCTATCCTCGACGAAAAAAAAATTGTTCAAGCCAATGTACGTATAAGTATCATCTCTTCATATCTTGAAACCATCACGTCAAAAATGTGAAACGTAGAAACTAGAGTAAATGGCGTGAATAAGGCCTTAAAATGACGTCAACACCTGGGATATAAAGTACGTGGAGTAAATAAGATCTTAAAGGAGTTGGAAACAGAGAAAATAGAGTACATGGCGCAAAAAAGTCCTTAAAGGAAAATAGAGTACCTGTATATGAACTAAAAAAAGTCTTAGAGGACTTGAAAGTATGGAAAATAGAATACATGGAGTAAACATGTCTTAGAGAACTTGAACGCATGGAAAATAGGGTACATGGAGTGACAAAAGTCTCAGGTGCCTTGAAAATATGGAAAATAGAGTACATGGCGCAAAAAAATCCTAAAAGGAAAATAGAGTACATGGAGTAAAAAAGTCTTTGAGGACTTGAATGTATGGAAAATAGAATACATGGTGTAAAGGGTTCGGTGTAAAGAAGTCTTAGAGGACTTGAACGCATGAAAAATAGATACATGGAGTGACAAAAGGCTTAGATGACTTGAATATATGGAAAATAGATATTTCTGTGACGTCACATTATTTCACATTCTGTCCAAATTATTTAGTTTACAAATCGATGCGTGCCATACACCAACCTGGGAAGAATACCCATGCAATGACACACTGTTTAAGACACCAAACCGAGTGTGTTATGATGTGGAGATGATTTCATTTCAGTGTATTTTGGGGGTGACTTGGGACAGTGTCGGGAGACATGGGACAAGGAGTTGGGAGATATGGGACAATCGATGTAAAGACTTAAATGCAATCAAAGTAACTTTTTTATTTGAAAAAAATAATGGCTTGACATGGAAATGTGAACTTGATGAAAAATTATCACTTTGCTGACAGAAAGTAATACCATATATCGCAATATTCTTCGAAAGTGCAGGGAGAGATGGGACACTCTATAGGGAGACACTGTGTCCCAACTCTCCCATGGGGGCCCAACTTTGCAAAATGGCGATTCTTTGCTTAACTGTCCATGTCCTCACAAATTCGGTCAGTGTCATATGTGCCCTATATAAAAGACAATCCTGTGCCAAGATATCGATATCATATACCTTATATTTCACCGTGTAAACAAATGGGCGTGAACTCCAAAATCTAGCTTTTCAAGTTAAAAAACATAAAAAGAAAGATTTACTCACTTCAATGATTCCAGGAAACACCAGAATGGTAAATGCTGGAGGCGGCATGAAAACCAAACGGCACATGTAAGCTCAGTCTCCATTGGCTTCCGCAAGGGTACTAAATAAGGGGTGTCCCAAGTCTTCCCTGTCCCATGTGTCCCCACTCTCCCCTACATGGCGTAAATAAATCCTTGAATGACTTGAAACTCCACCGAAAAGTAATCAGTCAATAAATACATGGTAACCAGTTAGACTTACATCAGTCACGTTCATACAGATTACTGCGTGTTATAATTGGAAACATTTATTAGGGATGGCAAATCGTGTACTTCTCATACCTGACATATGAAAGACAATTTCGACCACACGAAGATAGATATACATACAAATATATATATAGATAGCTACTCTTCGGCGAGATAGCCCATATGATGCTCAAAATGGATAATTTTCACACCTTCGTAAGTGATCAAGACAGGGGAGTCAGAAAAATGTATTAAATCCTAAAATTATATTATTTAGAACTGGAATTTAAAATTGCTTTTTTTCAGCAGAAGGAAGGTTCTAATGTTGAATATTGAAACTGGGTGAAAACAAATGACCGTTTTCTTCAGTCGGGGAGGGCTCGGTACCCATCGTTATAGATCCCTTTGGGTTTTTTTCTGATAAATGGCCTAATACTTTTTGATTAGACTCCTTATGAAACCGGTACATTTTAGAAGATGTTTAGATCTTCCCCGCACCATTTAAGCATTGTCCGTGTCTGAGAGTACGTGTAATTCAATACAAAATTCAACACAAAATCGATCGAAACCCCTTATCCAAACCCGTCACATTTTGCAACCGAATTTCAGCTTCTGCATGCATCAAAATCAAATAAATTGTGGACTCTCTGGTCGCTGCTTTTCTTCAACCGCCTTTTTCTATTTAAAATTTTTTAACTCCGCGAAACTTTTCGGTTTCGGGGGTACGTGTTTTCGGACCTTAATTATGATACTTTCGGCCTTATGAAAGCAAATGTCACTAACTTTTGGATATTTTATTAATACTTTCCGGTGATATAGATTCAAACCCAAGTTCAGAAAATGATTATAAAATGTCAATTGTGCACAACAACGTTTGCGGACTTCAACTTCACTTGGTTGAAGCTAATCTTAGCAAATTTGATATTGTAACAATTACCGAAAGTCATCTGACTCCACTCATAGAGACAAGTAAAATAGTGATCCCCGGTTTTCAGGAGCCTTATCATAAAGACCGTAATCATGCATGGGGCGGGGTATGTGTTTATGTTTCACAAAACATTATGATACTGAATCATTATATGAGGAAGCTGGATTTAAGCCTCTGTCAATGAGACGAAAGGAGCACAGACTGGAAATGTTTTATCGTATTGTAAATGGGATGGCGCCAGCTTCTCCGTTTGCACATCTTCCTTTTATGGCAAATGAACGAAACCCCTATAATATTCGTAATGCAAATTTATTTACCCTATATAGGTGCCGAACTCAGTTATTCCAGAGTTCCTTTTTCCCGACCACTCTTCGTGATTGGAATTCACTGCCTATCCCAATAATAAGCTCCCCAACATTAGCGATATTTAAAAGTAGATTGCAAAACATAACACGCATACCCCACCCTCCGCCTTGGTATTACGTTTGTTCTCGAAAAGAAAACATTATCTTATGTCGCCTGAGAAATGGTTGTAGCAATTTACAAACCCACTTGTTCGATAACTTCCTGTCCAATTCCGCTTTATGCAATTGTAGAAATGTGGACGAAACCATTGAACATTTCTTTTTCATTGTCCTTTATTCCGGGAGCAGTGAGTTTCACTTTTAAGTGACCTCGAAAAAAGATATAAGTTTTCGAGCAGAACATCGAAACAAATAATAGTATTCTCTGTTCATTAGGAAACTTTGTTGCTTTCTCTGAACGTTTTGCCTGATTGTATTTGCGCTGTCATAATCACTTCAAATACAACAAACCCTATTTCTTTTGCAGCCAGCCAGACTTGATCACTTGCGCATAGCACGCAGATGTTTTTCTCAACCATAGTTTCTGGATAAATTTTCTATTCCAATATTCATGTTAAACGCCCTTGCCTTATTTATATGTAAATAATCTGCTTTATTGCAATCTTTATTTGTATGGATATACTGTGTACTGGGGAGACGTCCTTATAAGCATATTTTGCTCCCTATTGCCATTGAGCAAATAAAGTTATTTAAACCGAAGGAATTGTGGTGATTTAATGTCCTCTGATGACGTTTTGACAGTATATATTGATTTTGCTTCTAGCATTCCCATATATCAACCACAATGGGCTCCATATGCTGACAGTGATAAGCCATTATCCGCAGAAAATGATTATTTTCGAAAGGGATATATTTTACCATTAAATCCATCCATTAGAGCATCTGAAGAAAAAGTCGACCCTTGAGAAGTGTGTTCTGAAACACGACACGAACTCGGGTATAAAAGAATCGACACCTGCTATACCGACTCAAGAGGTTTCTATTCATTTAACGGATCTGTAAAAAAGAAATACTGTTATCATTAAGGATTTAGCTACTCTTATGGTGCTGATTGATGATGTACTGCACAGTGAGAACACGTTTGTCTACTATTGTTACCGTGTTCAGTAAAGCTGTGAAATACACCGCCTGTTTCTGACAGTTTACAGCATCGCCTTTGTTTATCACTAATCAATTGTGTATTTTCCGTACCATTACTAATGTTAAAGGAACCCCAATTACAGAAGTTAGATTGTCACAATAGAAAATAAAGATGCCCCTTAAATACATTTCAGACTTGTTTTGAATTCGATAATGATCAAATAAAATTATTTTATATGTGCTCCGTGCTTTGCCATTATTATTCTCGAGTTAAATGTATCATAGAGATTTTCCATTTCGGAAGTGTATCTATACGTATATCCTTAATCGAAACAAACGTTCTTTCTGATACAACAGTTCAAGAAAATGTCCAGCAGTTTAAATATGTAACAGGTGTAAAAAATACTACAGATACAAATAGGTACAGAAAACCATAGAAAATAAAAAACAACCAACTTTCATTTGCTAACATATTTAACTTTTACTTGTTTTTATTTGTATGACAGTGAACGGGCAGATGTAGTTTATATTGAATTGCAACAAAATCAGTAAGCATCAGATTTGTTCTTGGGTGTCAATTTCCAGTTTTGTTATACAATTGTTAATCTTGGCGCATTTTGAACAAGTTTCGATAGGATTTTGGTGGATGTAAAATAATTATTAACTTATCTTCATTCAAATAATCATTAACCTATTATAGGTGATATTATATGTGTTAGAAGACAGATGTACCGCTGTTGGTGTTATAATTATCCACAATGTTGCTGTTTACTAACACTATATGACATAGAAGATGGTGTCAAATCAACAGACGCATCGTTAAAAAAAGCAATCTTTCACTGAAATTGTACCCTGGTAAAATAGAAGTATTTATAGAATGAAGAACTTCCGCTTCACCATCCGGGGAAATTATAATTTCTCCAGTGTAAAATGAAACAATTTCCTTCCTCGTGTGCTTCTCTTTAGGAATATATTTCTCTTTGCTAAGTTACAAATCAGGACAATATCAACGTAAGAGATAGGAAGTGTTCCCTTTCCGGACATTCTTTCCTGTAACACCAGTCTAGCGATGGTATTTGCGTGTAGATAAAACTCTTGCACAACTTGTGATTCCAGTCTAGAAAAAGGCTTGTTGGAGATATATGTGTCAATTGAGTAAATGTTAACATTTCATATCTTTGCAAACTGTGGAGTTCTATCGTTTGCTACTAATATCTTGATTTGGATTGCGTTTTCAATTGTTAAAGAAATTATTCATGTCTGGTACGTTGCGTTGTGGTTATTTGGTTGTATCATCGTATAGAAATATTTTTCAAAAGAATTATTATGGCATTCTTTAAACCATACAAAACGTATGATGTAAAAGTTCTACGGCTAAACTTTGTTGCATTTTTGTTCAGAAAAGATATCTTAAACAAATGGCAAAATGACGGTAATTTTTTTTATACATTTTTATTGTTGTTATTCTTTAAAATTTGCATATAGTTTTCTTTATAAAATATATAGATAGGTAAACGATATATGTCAAATCCATTTAAAATGAATCCGTCGATATTCGAAACAAATTTTATATTCTGGTTTTTAAACTCTAGTATATGAGAAAATAATCAACACGTTTAATAAGTGAGGTACATTTCTAGATACAATAAAGGCGTTTTAACAATAACTTATATAATAGTTATATCTTTTCGTTTTGATATAACTTTAAATAGGACATTGCCTTATCCCAGTTTCTTCTGTTTGGTCGTTTAAGCAAACAACCCTATACTAATCGCCTTTCACAATTTCAGTTAACCCCATAAGTGGCGGTTCATTAACCCTCCCACCCAAAGCGAGTTTACTCAAGCTCCACATTCCTCTCGCTGTGACCGGTCGTCTGGCTTGTGTTCCTGTCTAGGGGACGGGCCTAGACCCCGGGGGTCACGCTTACTGACGTCACCCTTGAGTGTATTATATCAAAGGCACTTGAGTAAATGTACGATGCAATTATGAATGTTGAATGGGGGTTTTCTTAAGTCTCAGAGAGAAAATAATGGAGACCCAGTTGGACTCTTTATTGGAAAGACAGAAGGATCCATCTCTATATAAACCTTCCGTTTAGAGCTGTGGTCATTCCAATAAACCTAGGACCAAATTTGAATAAATGTAGCACGCTTAGAGTCAAAACTATTTCACAGGGGCGGAAATGAGGGTCAGTGATCAGAAATGACTGATCAAATTTGGACACTAACCAATCAAAATGCCATAGCAATAACATAGACAAATTCACTGATCAAATCAAAAGTTCCTAATAACGAGCTCCGACCAAATTGTGTTCCCTTATTTCCAACCCTCGTTAACGAATGTTAACCGACCGGTCTTCATGCAGGGGCAGTAGACTGGAGGTTATATCAAACATTCACAGTCGGCTTTAACTATAAATTTTTTTTTTATTTATAATATTTAGTACCTAATTATTTCAAAATGCCATAGCAATAACATAGACAAATTCACTGATCAAATTAAAAGCTCCTAATAACGAGCTCCGACCAAATTGTGTTCCCTTATTTCCAACCCTCGTTAACGAATGTTAACCGTCCGGTCTTCATGCAGGGGCAGTAGACTGGAGGTTATATCAAACATTCACAATCGGCTTTAACTATAAAAATATTTTTATTTATAATATTTAGTACCTAATTATTTATTGCTATTGATCATGTGTGACTTAGATCACGATAGTGCCAGTCGATGGCAAAAAATAACACCAGAAAACAAGAAACTACAAACTCTTCTATTCTTTGTAATACAGGCACAGCACACTGAAGACCACAGACGAGCAAGACCAGCCATGAAACAGAACACCGATGACGACAAATATTATAAAACAACACCAAATGGAGATGAACATGCATGAAGATCATCATCGTCGGACAACAAGAACGACCAGGATACTCGACCCTGTACCACGCTGGACAGGCTACTCCACCGAACTGAGCAACCAGAATACCGAATCCTAAACCACACAGACACGCTACTCCATATATGACACCGAAATGACGCCTCAACACATATCATCCTTTGACTTTCACACAATATAGGACGTAGACCTGCCGTCCTGTGCCCCAATACACACTCCAAGCAATAGTTACAGGCACAGATTTCTGGAAGAACCGACCCTGTTCCCAAGGGCGTCGTTACGGAAGTCGATTCGAAAAATCCTGAAGACGCCCATGGTTCTCCCAGTTTTTTCTGGACGGCTTTGTGCGTACAAAGGGGTACCAAGACAAAAGAATCATCCACGCGATTAGACCTACAGTGAACTCATATTTACTAGTATAGCTTAACCAAAAAAACCCGAAAGAGACTTACGAACTTGTACATAGCGACTTTTATTTACTTCTATTTATATCTCCTGCTAATCTATCATTGTTATTTATTATTTATTCATTTATTTATTTATTTATTTATATATTTAGCGCTGGAAAAGATATTAAAAGAAAAAAAGAAATGTACCGCGAAATCCAAATAAAACATTGAGTTGATGGGCCGCGAAATCCGAATGGGAAGCGGCCCTTAAACTACAA